>CP136061.1:7383881-7585846 GCA_032622095.1 Siphonodentalium dalli
GGGCGGTATTTTAAGGATGGAATTATGAAATGGACATATGAAAGTGACAATCAACAATGATTTGCCATCAACCGAAGTGCTCCCCCAGCGTTACTATCAATAGCGTTATTATTTGGCTAATTTCAGTAATATTCTCCCAGTTTACATTCAATAAAACAAATTTGTCTCCGCATTTAAAATTCTTTGATATAGATCGTTTATATTCTGCACTAATTTGTACACAAGAGACGGATTCTTATGTTTTATTGTGTTTTTAAACTCTGAGGTGGCGGAATCTCGGTTTGTTTACATTACGAACATTTGAGTCCGTAATCGGAATCCGAATCCAAATCGGATTACCACGAAATTAGGATTACGGTCTGTTCGTTTACTGATTCTGCAAATTTGTGGTCTGTTCTTTTGCCGAACCAAGTCGTACGGGGACCAATCTGTAATCTGGATCCAGAATCTGAAACGGATTTTAGCGAAATAACGCCTCTGTGAAACTATATATGATCGGATTTTCAGGTTCAGATCTCTGATTTTTCTTCTACTGGCAGAACCATGGTCCGCCCAGTGCATGACCCACACGTCTACTGATCCATTCAGAATAGGGCTATTATCCAGGCATGTGAAGGAACAGCCAAGGGGGTGCAAATTGAATTACACAAATTTATTAGCCGCCCCCCCCCCCCAACCGAGACCATATAGCCGTACGTCCCTGCCCGTCATGGTTATTTTACCACGTGGTTTTAGATAGGCATACTGACGCAATATATAGTGATATAGCGCGTTGATCTTGCTATTAAATTGTTAAAACGGTACAACGTTTTCGTATAAAAATAAACTGGACCTGATTTCATTCAGACAAGTTCAAAGCAAAATACCGCCTAAAGAATCATGTCCGACCTAAAATATGTATCAAATACCTACGAAATAGCGATATAAAACCAATAATTTCCACTCCTCAGAATAGTAACATTAATTTCGTCGCTTGGAAGTCAAAAGCCACATTTTCTCACTAAATTTTACGTTTTAGAATTGATATAAAACTTCCTATTTTAGCCGTTTTGACGAAAATCCTTATGAACGCTTTATGCCATTTTAAGAAATCATTTAGATTCGTCTTGAATTAAATGCGACGTTTGTTTCAACAGACGAATTATGAATTAAACTCGAGTCTAATTCTAATTGAATTAGATTCGTCGGTAGTGCGACGTTTGTTCCAAGGGTTAGAAGTGTGTGACTATCTCCAATGTTTGTCCGTTTTAAAGGAGATACGGCGACAAGCGATTGCCCCAAAAATACAATTTTTGAGGGCCCACAACTCTTGTATTTCTACTCAGATTTAAAAAATCTGTCATAGTATATGATCAGCTTTACGCAAAGCGTCGACACAAGTGTTGATGCCCATGGTCAGTAGGTCACATCGAGGTGTGCATGTGGTGCAAATTTGGATGCCCTGCTCTTCGTAATTTCCGAGATGGTAAAATGACATTTTTTCAGATAAAGGCAGATAACTCCAGGAGGAACGAGGACAATATTCGTTATATGACGATTAGTTAGAACTCGTTAGCCCCAATAAACGTACAAACCTTATGGTCTCATTCGTCATCTCCGGTTTAAGCCTCCGAGTTTAAACCTCAATAGGTGGTCAAGCCTAACTGGGTCTAAGGGGGCGTTTTTGTCGTTCAATTGCAACTAATTGACAACTCGATTTGGTGCTATGAGCATGCATTCAGACTCCCCTCTTACCAATCGGACTAAAATACAGGCCGATATTATTGACACGTCATACATTATCACGAACGCGTGCACGCTCAATGGATTTATTCATTGAGAAACACGTATCGCTCATGGAGAATTAATCCGATCTCCATAGGGTTCAATGTTAAATTTGCAACTTTAGCCAGCAAGAACCCACTAATCACATCTAAATTTTCAAATATATATATATATATGTCCGAGGATCACACTTAGTTAGCAGTTGTCATAATATTACAAAGCGCACTGATCACCATGCACCAAATAGCCCCATCTATCTTTTTCGATAAAAAAACAAAACGCTCTTTAAATTATTTTGATCATTTTAGGCCGACCCTCCAGAATGGAAACATGTAAATCCTGAAAATACACGTTGTTTTTTTAGTAAGCAAAAAATGTGATATTACATAAGGAATCCGACTATTTGTCAAACGCGTCAATAAATATCATTTTCGGGGTGGGGTAAGTTTTTCATCCGTATTCGCACTATGTACGACATCGGGCCACAATAATACAGCCATCCAATAGCCAATATGCCACGGATGACAACATTCGATAAGTTTTCGATAAACAGAGTTCAAACAGGCACATTTACCTGAATCAGCAGAAAAAATACATTCCCAATTAACGAAATACGTTACAGCTCAAACGTCCAACGATTATCTGACAACTTTTGACTATTTTTAATACCACTCACATAACTGTCTTCCAAATCAAAGGAGGAAATAGATAAACTGAATATAGCTTAAGAAGCTAAGATGGATGAACATCACCTAAACTAAACCGAAAAATGCATAAAAGTAAGGTTGGGTCGCATGGGGAAAATGTGAACAAATAATATTTTGCCCCCTATATTGACCCATCAACAACCTGAAATTAGAAAAGTTGGGCTACATAAATATGGTGGTCACTGAAATTACCTTTTCTGGTGACACCTCGGGTAATGAGAGCCCATACTATTATGAAATTCGTCATATATGTTAAAAACATGGCCGCCAGCGGCCATCTTGGATTGTACCATTCGTTTGATGATTGTGAAGTGTGTCATGGATGTTGACATTGACATGTAGATGGGATCATATCATTTTGGGTCATTTGGCAAAAAACATGGCCGCCGGCTGCCATCTTGGATTGTAATCTACTTGACTAAATCCCTTGGCACGGGCTATACATATGTACCTCAGGTCGGATCATTATAGAATTTGTCATGGCTGTTGACATTTACATGTAGATGGGAACGTGTCATTTTGGAGTCTTTCGGGCAAAACACATGGCCGTTAGTGGCCATTTTGGATTTCACAATTCAATTCATTAGCATAGGCTAGAGGTCATACCGTTCATCTGATGATCATGTAATTTGTCATGGCTGTTGACATGTATATGTGAACGAGTCATTTTGGAGTCATTCGGCAAAAAAAAAAACATGGCTGCCAGCACCCATCTTGGATTTTACTCTTTGCATGACAAATTAATTTTGGGGTCCAACAGACGACATCCCTTGTCCGATCGTCACTAAACTTATGAATCTTCGGAATGACAACTAGATGGGTGTCATCTAATTTTTCTGAATTTCTTTAAAAAAACATGGCAACCGGCCGCCATCTTGGATTTACGTTTTGCATGACTAAATCCTTCAGTATACACCTACAGACCACAACCCTCATCTGATTGTCAGCAAACTTCATATTGATATTCGGGGAGACCACTGGATGGGAGCTATGGGTTTTTTTCAATGGAAAACATGACCGCTTGCGGCAATCTCAGGTTTTACTTTATATATATCTCTTGACATCTAGTATTACTCAGATATTTCAACTTTCAACATTCCTAATCACTCCATTGACTGCAATATTTGAAATTATCTCCTCTCCAAGTTGAGCTACAGTGTCATTGACACTTTTATTTGGTGTAGTTATCCCGCCTTTTCGACTTCTTAAATACACCTGTGTGCTCTTAGTATGAACGATGTAAACAACATGGTAACCATGATGAAAATGAGTTTATGGCTCAAGCCATAAACTGAATTCCAATATAATTATCTTGCTGTTTACACTGTTCATACTAAGACTCTCCACCTGGTTGTATATATCCTGTTGAGTATAGTATATATCCTGTTGAGTATAGTATATATCCTGTTGAGTATAGTATATATCCTGTTGAGTATAGTAGGAGATGGCCACAAACATGGCTGGATTTAGCCCCAATTAAATCTTATGTATTTTTGTTCCCTGAACATGACACAACTCACCCAATCGATTCATGTCCAATAACCACTCAAGGTGGAATATAAGTTGAGAAATTCCAAAAATGTTAAAGATGATCTGTCTCTTCCTGGTAATTTTATATAGATTTCGCGGTAAATTAATAAATATGAATGGACGACACTTGTCCGAATGTGCTTCTATGCAATTATTATTGATTTTATTTAGATTTTTCTAATATAATACACACAACCTACGCTACACTTTTACGGCTATTTTTAGAATATAAACTACAGGGAATCTCGCGGAAATGTTGGGATCATACCAAGAGGGATAACTCTATCTTGTTAGCACCCTCCAAGGAAAATTTAATTTCAATTAACAAATTTCACCGCAAATTATGCTTGTCTTTTGAGATATAAACCACTTTATTGTGGCTTTATAGACAAGTAATAATCACAAACGTCAATGTTATTATATAACTTCATTCCGGCAAACATGTTTGGCGATTATGGCATTTCGAGGGTTAGTTGCCAGGCTTCGGTGGGCGAATTTGTTTCCTTAGTGAATGTATATATCATATATTAGCCTATTTTTTATTTCTGTTCAAAATGTTGCTATGAAATGGTCATCGGTTGGACATTTTCCAACCTAGCTTAGCTTGGCTATTTTCAGGTTGGCTATTTCCAACAGTTGCACAGAAAGCTTAAAGTAGCCATTGTAGTACCATTGTACAATGTTGTTTTTTTTTATATACATTGGTAAAGTACCAGGGCAGAATGGCCGATATATTTATATAATATGGTTTTACAATGGTGCTATATGGGAATCCATAGCTATCATAATATCCTACTATTTCTTGAATATTATTACGAACAAAGCAGAAGATACATTCAGGTTCACGTGGATTCGGTCAATGATGAAATCCACATGCGTGGGGCCGATATTTTATGGATGAAAATTATAAAATGAACATGATGAAAGTGACAAGCTTCGCCATCTATAGTATATCAAGCGAAGTGCTCACATAGCGCTATTATCGCTAATTTCAGTATAGCACACATTTGTCGTCTTCGTATTTTAAATACTTTGATATGGATCGTTTATTTAAGAAATGGATGTTGATTTGGTTGCGTTCCATAGAGTGTGGCTGTCAGTTGGTCTGACATTTTGTGTGGAACGCTTTCTATAAATGTCAGACCATCTTGCATCCATGACATATATACTCAATGGGACGCAACAAAATCAACATTATCAACTTATATTTACATTCAACATGGTCAACTGGCAGATCATTTCCAAAGTATTCTCGTGACTTGATGCAAGTTGCGTCTGGTAGAGGGGGTAATGTTGTGTCTGGTATAGGGGGTAATGTTGTGTCTGGTAGAGGGGTAATGTTGTGTCTGGTAGAGGTGTAATGTTGCGTCTGGTAGAGGGATAATGTCGCAGGAGCTATACTCGACCTTCACCACATATAATCCTGGAAACCGCGTGAAATCCAATATAATATAATCGCTTAAAAAAAACGTCCGCGGTATATAATTGTTTTCAACGTTATATATTATAACTATATTTGGCAAATAAAAAACGTGTCATTTGATGAAGAGTAACAACGCGAAATGACTCCTTTTTTGAAACGTGAATTAGATAACGCGAATATAGAAATGATTCTTAAACTAAATTATACGTGTGACACATCATTATTGTTGTAGTTTGGTGAAAAGACAACACATGTTAACCACTCATACAAGCGGACAGTAGCGATCGTATGGTGTAGCGATACGTTACTATCACAGTTAAACGCTCATACACGCGGACAGTAGCGATCGTATGGTGTAGCGGTACGTTACTCTCACAGTTAAACGCTCATAAGAGCGGACAGTAGCGATCGTATGGTGTAGCGATACGTTAATCTCACAGTTAAACGCTCATACAAGCGGACAGTAGCGATCGTATGGTGTAGCGGTACGTTACTCTCATAGTTAAACGCTCATAAGAGCGGACAGTAGCGATCGTATGGTGTAGCGATACGTTACTCTCACAGTTAAACGCTCATACAAGCGGACAGTAGCGATCGTATGGTGTAGCGATACGTTACTCTCACAGTTAAACGCTCATACAAGCGGACGGTAGCGATCGTATGGTGTAGCGATACGTTACTCTCACAGTTAAACGCTCATACAAGCGGACAGTAGCGATCGTATGGTGTAGCGGTACGTTACTCTCACAGTTAAACGATCAGAGTTATTGTTTCGCCCGAAGGGGGAGTATATAACTTGGGAAATTTGGATTCCACTGCTTCGCATGTGCCACTTGGTTTACCAATATGAGTAAATGTTAGCCCGAAATTACGATTGGTTTTCTTTGTTATTGATTTAGATCCCGGCATAGATTTATCAAACAACAAATTTAATGTAATTGTCGGTAAACGTAAGCAAAGATTACGAAATGAACACGTCGCCGAATTTATCAAATCGATCTTCGATGACAACAAGAAAAGTGGTGAAAATAAATTACGAACTTATAGGCTTTTTAAAGATAACTATTCTATGGAGAAATATCTTATTGGAACAAAATGTGTGGAAGATAGAATGCGTTTTACAAGGCTAAGGATTAGTAACCACAATTTATCCATTGAAAAAGGTCGACATTTCAAACCGAAGAAGAAATCCATTGAAGATCGAATATGTTTACATTGTCCGATCAAACAGAAACTAGTTGAAGATGAATTTCATTTTATAATGAAATGTCCGTTATATGCTGATTTGAGAAATGAACTATATGAAGTAATGAAAGTGCAATATAATGGATTTAGCGCTATGTCAGAAACTCGGCAATTCAATTTGATTCTCAAAAATGAAAAACCAGATTCTTGTTACAAAATATGCAACTTGATTAGAAATGTTTTGATCGAAGATCCCAGCAGTAGCAACTATATGTAGAGTAATATTCATCCAAACTGCATGGTTGCATCCTATACATGTATATAAATGTATATAAGGTAGTTTTCATTTTAAAGTATTAAGAGGCACTTATATATATATTATATTGTATATGAAATACTAAATAACTAATTATATATGCAATGAAATAACTACATCACTTGTTGTATTTATTTAATATTGTTATTGTGTGCATACTGCCTTACATGGTGTTTTATGCTAATAAATGTTATGTTATGTTATGTTATGAAATCTGAGTAAACCAGCTTCGAACCGGATCAAACCAGCCCAATATATATTGGCCTGTGTCAATGGTACAACTGTATACCGAGAACAATTAGCAAAAAGAAAATAAAGATGCATGCATCAGATCGTCCATGAATACCAAGATTACCTCCCCTTGTGCGTGGATGTTTTGAAAATTGCTCATCAAATTATCTATTTTTTCCTATAAAACAGTTATCTTTCATCTATGTTTATTCTGCTTTCCAAAAAATGGTAAATCTTTCTTAGATCCCATTTCCTGATGGCAGTAATCTTGATGACATTATCAAAGTTTATCACTTCTCGTTGTCTTCTATGTATTGTTTGTTGACATTTGTTATTCCGCCATGTTCCATGCTGTTCTGTGAACTGTACTCACAATTGTCTACATGGCACACCTACTTTGCGTGTGAAAAAATTTCACGGTTGACTGCCACACACAGCATTGACAGATGTGTAATTGCTGTCCCTAGATAAAAAAGTGCATTAACTGTATGAGATCATGGCTGACAACACAGGTACTCATGGTATTGATCGAGTTACTCCGCAAACGGACACAAGAAAACCATAGTCAGAAATGGTAACGCCACCAAGATCATATTAGCCATAAATATAAATTATAATATAATTATAATATAAAATATTATTCATTAGTTACCGCCTATATTAGCGCTTGTCAAATACCATCTAATAAATATTCATCTTATTCACAACTTTAAGGAGTCCTTCTGGCACACGAGAATATTTATCGCCGTTTGATTTGCACCAAGTGAACTCGGCGCATATATAATTGATAGAACTGACCTTTATTATGATGATCGTGTCGTTATTTGTTTAAGATACGTATCAATTGACATATACGCACCGTTCCCTATTAAAATCTATATATATCGCCCATTTTAGGGGACCTCCGCGAATTCGGGGACTTCCGCAAAGTGATCTCCACAAATCGGGACCCATTGCAAATCGTCGCACCCAATGCAATTTGTAAACAAATACGATTGACATGCGTTTTAACGAGGTGAGCTTTAATTAAACGAAAGAATTAGCATTCTACATAAACTATTTGTCATGGACTCAGCCAGTGTGCCATATATATGTGTCAACTAAGGTCGCTTTGCGTGGTAAAAGTGAAAAGTGAAAGTGGAAAATCCTATTGAAAATGAAACTGAAAGTAGCCTACAATTTTGGGAAATTCCGCGGCAGATTGCAGTGAATCTATACTATTATACTATTGGAAGTGAATGTACAATTCCTGGAATTCTATCAGATATCCCGACTCTGCTCGTTTTCGTGATCATAGGTTATATAGGCCCTATATGACCACGAAAACGAGTCGAGTCGCGATACATCCATCGGTACAAACACATTGTGTATACGATACAATTTTGACTTGATGACTAGAAAATAAAAGATCGCGGTTAATCCAAGTCTCCAACAGAACAGACATGCGCGCTCCAATTAAAATTACCCACAATTCACTTCACTACACAGGGGTTCCCAAAGGGTTATACATTATTTTCAGGCTATCAGAGTATTTATATTTTCAACAACATATTATTACACCAGTGACTTTAAGTTTACAATTTCAGCATGTCCTGACCCCATGGATACGATTTATCATATTTTCAAAAACGTATTATACACCGGTGCCGTTAACTTTACAATTTCAGCATATACGTGATTCTATTGGTACGATTGAGTAAGGTACAAAAAAACATATCCAAGAATATATTTCTCCATTCGACCATGAGTCTATACATATCTGTACACTAGTGTCCACCCACTTCGTGGCGGGAATAACCTTACAAATTCGCAACTGAAGACCGTCTACTACTATAGCTCATGTATTAAATCAACCCCCACCTGCCCCCTGTGCATAATAACTGTTTCATTTGTACCGCGCACTTCCGCGTAGTTCTGCGCAGTTCCGCGCACTGTTTCGAGGTGCCGGTACTACGGGTTTATCGAGTACGCTAGTTTATAAACAAACTTTTGTCAATAGCCGTTTTGGTCAAACTAAACCTTTTTCGACCGTGACAGCAGATCCGAATAGTAGCTAAGATGTATTTAGATAGAATTATCAAAAGAATTTGACCGATTAGGGTGCATTTTAAAAGAATCGAGTGGAGAAATCTTGCTGACATTTTCATAAAACACGCCGAAGATAAAAGATGGCGGTTATCACAATAGAACGGGCATAATATTACCCATAATTCACCTCACTATACCAGGGGGCTCCCAATGGGTTATATATTATTTTCAGGCTATCAGATTATTTATATTTTCAACAACATATTATTACACCGGTGACTTTAAGATTACAATATCAGCCTGTCCTGACTATCGATACGATTGAGTCAAATTTTCAAAAACATATTATACACCGGTGGCGTTAACTTTACAATTTCAGCATCTACGTGATTCTATCGGTACGATTTGAGTAAGGTACAAAAAAAAAATCTTCGCCCACTCGACCACAGAATTGGAGACTACCACTGAATATGAAAAACAGCCACACTAGAAACACCACGGGTGGCGTAATGACGCCCCGCAGTTGTATCGTCGAATATCTCTCAGCAGAGAAGAACAAGAAAACCATAGTCAGAAATGGTAACGCCACCAAGATCGTATTATTAGCCATAAATATAAATCATAATATAAAATATATTGGTTACATGAATGGACCGCCTCAGAATTCCGTTAAGATAAGTAATTCTTCAAATTATTACAATGAACTACGGCTTATAAATTACTGCAGGTTTCTCATTCGCCACACCAGAATGCTTCTAAATGCGGATCAAAGCTAAGAGTGCGTGGCACAGCCATTGTTCATAGACATTTTACAGATAGCGAGAATGATGCATGCTGGGAACGAAAGCATCCACAGCAAAGCCATGTGCTTACGGAGGCATGCGTTTATTATAGGGGATTTATGGTGGGCCTATAAAACTAATTATAACTTTGTTATCTGTCATAGTTTATGCGTGAAATTTTAAACATATATACCTGGACATCTACCCCTTCCAGAATGTTGAAAAACATTTTCAGTTGCTCATCGTATTTTTATAGACGAAATAGTCCGAAATTTCAGAAAATTGCGCTAAAGCTCAATGTTTTAATGTGTTACAAAACGTCTGATAAAAATAGTTCTATCGGGAATATTCACACCATTTTTTTTCAGAGAACGTAGTGTAAATATAGTCCTATCGGGATATCGTAAAGGAGATTAATTAAACCCCTCAGACTGCCGAAACTGACGACATTAAATTCGCTTTTTCGTGTCCCGCGGAAATGAAACTTGTCTGTCCATTGATGACGTTATTTATTTGACATAGTATTTTTTTCTTCTGTTGTATTTGAACACTTGTTGCACGCGCAGGCTGCACGATCATAATAACTTCAACCGATAAGCGCCGACTGATACCCGCGCAACAGTTTGTCTCAAATAAATTGTTATCAAAACGCAGGTTTATGGCCGCGGACATAAGCCGATTAAGTGTAATGTAATTTATCCATGAACTTGACTGAAAAATTGTGATTCTATCACCATTAGCCACGAAAATGGGACCTCTAAACAGGCAAGTTTGATTTTCGGGGGACACGAACAAGCGAATTTATTGTCGGCAGTTTCGGCAGTCTGAGGGTTAATTAATCCCGAATTAAACGGAACTACTTTACGATAGTCCGATAGGACTATGTTTACTCTATGCATGTTCTCTGAAAAAATAGTGTGAATATTCCCGATAGAACTCTTTTTATCAGACGTTGTGTAACACCTTAAAACATTGAGCGTTTATAGCGCAAACCGAAATGTGTTGTCTTGCAAGATATCCCACCGCTTTAGCTAAATTTACCTTCCTACAATATCCATAAAGAGGATCATATATTATATACCCACGGTTTTAATTATAGAATATAAAATATATTGGTTTCGCGAATGACCAACTCAGAATTCCGTTAAAATAACAATAACAACCAGCACCTATAACGAACCGTTTTACTGGACTTGGCCTACTGGTCGCGTAGTTCCGACTTTTAAATAAACGGAATTTCCAACTCTATAAATAAAAGCCCCACAATGCATTCGCCCTGTCCACCACGCAATATCAAAATCTCAGCAGCTAGATACACCACAGGTGGCGTAATAAATGCTCTTTATTATTTCCATATCAGGAATACAGTAACAAACAAGACAGCAGTAAAATAAATGGGGACAAAAAGTTAGTGTAATCATGTATGAAATTTCCAACTGTTAAAATTCTTTATAACAGTTGTGACTCCCACCCCCTCAAAATACCTCCATCATTCGATCCCCGTCCCCATCATAATGGGGACAATAATTACTAGTTGGGATACCAGGCAATGGTAACCATGTATTTTAACCTTTATGTTGTAGTGTAATAATGTATGAAATTTCCAACTACATGTGCATTAACTTTTTTTTACAAAAGTTGTGAATCATACACACTCAAAATCTAACTTCCACCCCCACCCCACTACACTGTCCCTTCCACTTAAAAACATTCTGGAGATCAAGTTGGCCACAGGTGTTCAGTTATTATACCCCACGTGTCTTGGACTGTTGCCAAATTCACAGTGCTCCATTAGAGGGCCTGCTTGGACTGTTGCCAAATTCACAATGTTAACTGCAGAGAGGTTGTATGTTATTGGAGACGTTCTAATATGACAATAGGCTGGCCTAATTAACGAACCATGCACAGCTAAATACACACAAGCAACTTTTAATCTTCAAATAGATACAATTGTCGGCCTCCAAAATTCAATATACTTTCTTATATACAAACAAACATTGAACTCATACCATTGTTTCACTTAACCAAAATAGCGAATTTCCCCAAAAGAACGCATATAGACTGCGCATGCGCAATTATATTAAAATACCCACAATACACTTCACGAGGCTCTCAATGGGTTATAATATTTGTTTTCCAAATTTGTTTTATCTTCAACTAAAAACAAATAGTCTATCGAAATAACTTTCAAATTAATATTACACGTTTCTATAAATAAGCAAATTAGTATATATAAACAAAGCGTATTTCATTAATATTTGACTACAAAAAATACTCGGAACACAACTGTAAATAAACTAACTTGAGACTCTCAGTCACTCACACCGTCACAGTCTCACTCAGTCTCACTATCGAGCTGACACTCAGAACAGCATCCGAAGCCGGAAATTTGGAAATTCTCCATTTTTCTTCAAACAATTTTATTCTTTACAAAATACAAATTATCGGGTTAACATAAAACCATTCAAAAATTGAAACAAACTTAAATAATAAATAAATTAAACCATAAACTCTTACCATAATTACAGAAAATAAAAGATGGCCGTTACTACAAAAAAAACAGACATGCGCACGCCAATTAAAATTACCCATAATTCAGTTCACTACACCAGGGGCTCCCAACAGGTTATACAATATTTTCAGGCTATCAGATTATTTATATTTTCGACTTTAAGTTTACAATTTGAGCCTGTCCTCACTCTATCGATACGATTTATCATAAACATATTATACACCAGTGGCGTTAACTTTACAACTTCGGCATCTACGTGATTATATCGGTACGATTCAGTAAGGTACAAACAATCTCCATAAAATACCCACAATTCAGTTCACTACATGCAGGGGCTCCCAATAGGTTATTCCCATTTATTATGGGCTCCCAATAGGTTATACAATATTTTCAGGCTATCAGATTATTTATATTTTCAACAACATATTATTACACCGGTGACTTTAAGTTTACAATTTGAGCCTGTCCTGACTCTATCGATAGGATTTATCATATTTTCATAAACGTATTATACACCGCTGGCGTTAACTTTACAATTTCGGCATCTACGTGATTATATCGGTACGATTGAGTAAGGTACAAACAATCTCCAAGAATACATTCGCCCTGTACCCCATGCGATATAAAAAAACCAAATGCTAGAAACACCACACTAGGTGGCATAATAATAATTAACGCTGTATTCAAGGAACAGTGCGCCGATAAAGAGAACAAGGACATATCAATGTATATATATTTCTTTATTTCCTCCATTAATGAAGAGCTCACAGAGATATACATGTAACATATACACAGTTCAAAAGAAAAAGACAAGAAAAATACAAATCATACAAGACGGAGCATAATGATACAGAGTATTAAGACAACGCATCGCACTTGTTATGTACAATATGTATATGATAACGAGATCGCACACCCAATCACACGCACAGCGTATTCGCAGCACTCAGACAGGTATCTGCGGATCCGCTATACGCATATGCACCTCTATCTCTCTCTCTCTCTCTCTCTCTCTCTCTCTCTCTCTCTCTCTCTCTCTCTCTCTATCTATCTATCTCTCTCTCTCTCTTACTCCCATGTCTCTCTATTTCTCTCTCCGCTATATCTTTCTCTCTCACACGCGCACACCCTCGCACACACACAAACACACCCTCTCTCTCTCTCTCTCTCTCTCTCTCTCTCTCTCTCTCTCTCTCTCTCTCTCTCTCTCTCTCACACACACACACACACACACACTCACCACACCCTCGCACCCACACTCACACACATACAGCATCACCCTTCCTCACACCAGTGTTCACGCTGTCGGTAGCCAAATTAGCCAATGGCTAATCTTTTTCGAATTTGGCTAATAAAAATTTCATTTGGCTAAACTTTTGGCTAAACTTTTTTTACCCCAAATGTAGACTGAAAGCATGGAGTCAGAAAGCTAATTAATAAAAGCGCTCAATAGATCGACATTCAAGACGAAGTTAGGTGACGAAAGTATTTCATTATTTTCGTACTTATGAAATATCGTTCCGTAACAAATTAGTGTACAGTAAATATATTTTTATTTCCAAATCTAACATAAATTTTGGCAAGTTGGTTTTCAATTCTGTGATATGAACGATCTAGTCCGAAAATATCGAAACTGGGAATATATTGCCGACTGTACAAAGGGAAACCCGATCGCGGACAGTACAAAGGGAAATCCGATCGACAACTCTATCAACCAAGCGATCACACAGTGATATGCAATCATCTTTAGTTTTCACAAGACGGACATTCAAAGACGCATGGACATTAAACCGACCGTGGTTGAATCATGACAATGTGAAGAAAGCAATATTTTGTAAAGTGTGCATTGACGCTGGTATATAAGCAATTTGTTCGTAACAGGCTGTTTTAATCTGGAGAAAGATTACGTCACTGCACGAAACAGCAAAAGGTTATTATTTTACATTTAATCCCCTAATCCCCCATTGTCTGTCTGGTCACTCACGGGACTCCCGCACAATGCATGTTTATGATGACATTGTATTTATGACGGTCGAGGTTTATGAGCACCAAGTGTAAGACAATAGATTAATCAGCCAAATGTGAATCACGACAGATATTTTGTGGCTATTTGTCGTCAATACCGATACAGTCAAAATAATATGCATGCTTTTATGACAGATTGTAATTTGATAATGGCGTAACAATATTAAGTTATTAGTTTCCAGATGTCACTTAGATATTTTCGCAAGGATAAATATTTAATGATTTAAAACAAAATATTGATATAAAACAAACAAAAACAAAATTAAGAAGGACAATCCCGGGTTATCCCCCCCCCCAATCACTCTTTCACATAAAGATTAATAAATTTTTAATAAATGATATATATAAAAATACTTCTAGTTCATAAAAATTATTTAAATTATTGTGTATTTTACCTGTGTCTGTTAGATTTTACGTTTTAGTCATCAATTGTGAACCGACCAGAAAACGATGATTTAATTTGGCCAAAGTTTTTTTTAATTTGGCCAAAAAACATTTGGCTAAAGTTTTTTTCATTTGGCTATTAAAATTTTCATTTGGCTAAACTTTTGGCTAAAGTTTTTTTCGGTCCAGCGTGAACACTGCCTCACACACACCCCCCCCCACACACACCCTCACAGAGGCTCACACACACACACACACTATCACACACACACCCACCCTCACATACCCCCACATACTCACCACGTGCACACGCACACAACACCCCGTGACAGTTCACGCTCCTTTACATAGTTATAGGCTTGCTTGAGATCCCGCCATTCGACGCATAGGTTTACCTATTTTGTTGAGTGACTTCGACCTCACAAAAATTCTGTATAGAGTTCAACGCCAAATCATGCATCATTGCTGAAGCGTACATGTGACAGGCGAAGACCGAAGTGCTAGCTGTTGGCTATAACTGGAGCTTGGCCATGTAAAATATTCTGTCAAAGATTTGACACCATCGTACTGTATGCCTTCCAAAGTAAATGTGTGTGGTGCACCATGAAAGAAACGAAACACATGGGCTCGTCGATGAATGAATAAAGTTCGCCAGGTAATTTTGTTAGATGAAGAAGTACTAGTTCATCATCATCGAGTTCATCTGTCCAGAGGTAAAACAATAAGCCAAATTTGTCAATTAGCTGGTACCACATACCATTTCGAAGAATGCATAATGTACGGTGATTACAGTAAATTAGAGCATGCTTAATTACATCATGGTGAGTCATATTGCATAACATACAGTAGGTTCACATGCTTGTACAGCTGTGGCAGCTACTAATTGTGCAACTGTGAAAAAGGCACCCTTTCTATCTGGGTAAATGCGACAGCATCGCCACAAAAGGGACATTTGCAGGCAACTATGTATTTTCCCGAAACGAAGAAGGGATGGGTCATTATCAATGTTGCGCTTCCAGTCGAGTTCACGTTTGTTGTTAACTTCAGTTTTGAGTATACGGGACCATTCTGATTGTTCGGGATGAAATATTTGAAGAATGTATTAAGCTGCCTAGTTTCCCGTTTGATCCACAGTCGAGTCTAAAAAATCGAATCCATCGCTACGCGGGTGTTGATAATGGCACAAACTCAGTATGCTACAAATTTGCCAAAGACATATATAAATTATTGTATTTCTTCATGGATGAGAACCCTGATCATATACGCGAGATAATTAGTTCTGCAAGCACTCGTCGCTTAGCGTCCACATCCCAAAATCTAGTTCAAATGAAGACTCAGTCCACACAAACAGACTTTTGCTCACTTATCAACGACCTGACAAACATTAAAGGTGACATTATTGTTCTCAAGGATGCAGATATCCGTATCTCTGAAGCCATCGCAAAATCTATTCCCGAGATCGAAGGCATGCTAGCTAACTTGAACTCACGTCAAGCGGAAATGGAATCCCTGATATCTGATCTAAAATATGAAGTTGAAAATAACGCGTGTGCTATGAATTCGGTTACAGATGAAAAGTTAAACGGAGTGGCGTCATTAAGAACGAAAATAAAGCTCATAGAGCATGACATAGGTTCCGTAGTAGAAGGAGTTGACTCAATACATAAGGATGTTCAATCTCAAAAAGGCTGCATTGGAACGCTGAGAGATGATATGAAACAAACGAGAGGAAAAGTGTCATCGCATAAATCTTGTAATTTAAATGTCTCTGTGTCTGATGTAGTTGACAAATGTGTGGTTAAGTGTGAGTCTAAACTCAACAAGTTCATGAAGGAGATGTCGGCTGAATTTGGTGAATTCGCTAATTCCGCGTTAGTGCATATTGTTAATGATTCAAAAACGGCTAACTCCAATAATATAAACAATGATTGTCCATCTACATCGAGTCCAAAGAATATGCAATCCTCGAAAGTTTCTCCAATTGGAGTGGAAGCTGGCATTAGAACCAATCTTGAGATATCAAAATATCCCGAGATATCAAGAATCAGCTCCAGCAAATCAGTAGTTGCGCAAACTTCTTTATATGATATCAGCTCTAACAATAGTCTAGGATTGAAGCCAGAATTGTCAGCTATAAGTTCCCAGCCTCTCCGATATAATTCGTATGACACAGCCTCTTCTCCGGGTTTTCTGACTATTGATGATTGTGGTAGTTCAGTTATGGCACCAAATAAGGACATGGAAACAGATCTGATAGTACCTCAGTGGGTTGATAACAAAATGCTTGTCTCGTCGGCGGTCATTCAACAGCCAAGTCAGCGCTGCACTGAGAAAGAACAGCGATTCGTCAGTGATCAATCTGCGTTTAACGTTGACAGATCTCCTCAGAAAAATATAAGAAATGTACCACATCATTCTAGAAGCGGAAATCCACATCCAAGACGCAGCAGGTCGAGAAGCATATCTAATGAACGCAGATGCCATAGTCGTGATGGTTCTACAATAAGGCTGTGCCGCCGTTCACACAGTCGCGATCGTGACAGTCTCAAACCATTTGTTAAAACCGTTCGCTTCTTCATTTATAACATGGACGATTTTGTAACAGCTGAAACAGTTGCAAAATATTTGAATTACATGAATTGTCAATTTTCGATTGTTCGACTGATGCGAAGCTCTAAACGCGGGAAAATGAGTGCGTGAATCAACATATGGGAAGATGATGCACATATGATGGAAGATCCAGCATTCTGGCCGAAAGGTGTAGGCTGTCGGCGATGGTTATCGAAGAACTCACACGAAGCACAGCGCAATCGAATTAATAATAGCCGTCGCAACAATGACCAGTGTGATCAACACCCGTATGAACGGGACTTTAATCGTTCCACTCATAACGTTGAGTACTGATTCTGATTGTAACGGTCAATCCCGTGTTACTGTACACTGAATACCATAATACAGTAATCGGCGTGCTTGCCTACATGGCTTATACGCACAACAGTGTAAAGCCACATCGTTCATTGAACAGTTATGATCGTAGAGTTAAGTCGCGTCGTTTCTTGTTTTCTCTTATATTTATACATGTACTATGTAGTTTTGATCAATTAACATTTAACATGGTATCCCTGGCGACATTTAATGTCACTGGCATTAAGGGGTCCGCATTATACTTGGGCCAGCTGTTTGATCGCCATTAAATTGACATATGTGGTATTAGTGAGCATTGGCTACCACACAAAGATCTTCAGTTTCTCAAGTCAATTCACAAGGATTATGAATCTTTTGGAGTCATTTCTCTGGAAAAACACCTTGTCACATAGGATATCTCCAGTTCCCATTGAGGATGACCGTATAATTGGCATCCAGTTTAATTTGGGAAACAGCAAATTTGTATACATATTTCAAGTATATTTGCCGTCCACTAATAACTCTTATGAATATTACGAACAATGTATGGAAAACCTTGAAGTCATAACATGTCAATATTCTAGCTTGGGAATCGTCGTAGCTATGGGTGACTTTAATAGTGACCTATCAAGAAACGACGATAGATCTGATTGTTTCGGTGCATTCCTTTCAAAGAGACAACTTATTTCTGTTAACATTACAATCGAATGCAAAGATTTAAAATTTACGCATGTGCCTAAAACTGGGGGTACCTCTTCTGTTATTGATCATATACTTATTCCATGTACCATGATTCATGATGTAATTGAATGTGAAATTCCTGACGACGATTGCCTCAATGTTTCTAATCACAGACCTGTTAAAGCGATCATCTCGTTTGCTTTCCCCACAGGCTCGTTATACGCAACCAATGAAACACGGGATAATTCCAAGTTCAATTGGAAACGGGTTGGTGCTGATAGCGCTTTGAAATTAAAGTATGAACAATGCATAGCCGAACTAAACAAAGAATCTCCTTCGATAATTGTTAGGTCAAAAAGTGATGTTGATATTTTATATGGAAATTTAGTGGAACTTGTTGTGCGAGCTTCTGACCTAACGGTACCAAAGAAAAAGTTTAAGAAATTTCTCAAACCGTTTTGGAATGCTAATCTGAAAATTCTCAATAAGCAAATGAAATTGATGCGTAATAAATGGATTGCGGATGGTCGTCCGAATACTCAGGTTGCAGAATCGTACAATCAATACAAGAATGCGAAGCGTGAATTTAGATGCGAATATCGGAAATGCTCAGAAGCTTTCTTATCAAAGTCGAATGATGACAGACAAGTCTGCTGAAATTGATCAAGATCTGTTTTTCAGACTGTTTAATGCCAAGCGTAAGCAAGCAGGAAGCCATGGGAATAACGTATTTGTATATAATGGAAAGGTTGTCCGTGATTCTGCCGAAGTAGCTGAATCATGGATTGAGTATTACGCGAACATGTTCTCGAAACCAATTAATAACGAATTGTTTGATAATGATCACTTCGACGGGGTGACACCCAAAATAGATAGTATTCTCTCATCTACAAGTACTGATAACACTGACGCAGTGACTATGTACCCAGTTACGCCTGAAGAATTCCGTCGTCTCGTTAGTACTCTGAATGTGGGCAAAGCATCTGGAGATGATCGCTTGAATTATGAACACTTTATTTATGGTGGTGATATACTGGCAAAGAAAACATGTCTATTATTCAATATGATGATAAAATTCGAACATATTCCATGTAAAGCAAAGCGTGGCGTGATAGTCTCTTTATATAAGGGAAATCCAAAGCATAAAGACTCTTTTGATAGCTATCGTGCTGTAACGCTCATGCCCGTCATGTATAAAATATTTGAAAAACTTTTGCTATGTCGCATACAAGACCATGCACCATTTGTAAATGCAACTCATCCATTGCAAAATGGTTTTCAGGCAAAAGTAAGTTGTGTAATGTCATCTTACCTTATGAAGGAATGTATCCTCTACACATCCGAGAGGCACATCAAAATATATTCATGCTTCCTGGATGTGTGGAAGGCATTCGATACAGTGTGGATCGACGGACTTCTTTACAAGCTCTTCAACCGCCAGGTAACGGGAAGACTCCTACGTATAATTTGTGATCTTTTAAAAGGAATTAAATGTTGTACTTCTGTTCAGAATTTCACATCTAGTATAGCTGGATAAATGTGTTGCAAGGAACTAGACAAGGAGATACTCTATCTCCACTCTATCTCCTTTTTTATATACAATATTTATTGATGATCTGTTACATGAACTCTGCAACTCCAAATATGGTTTCAAAATGTATGGAGTAAGCTGTGCATCTCCCACACATGCTGATGACATGGTCCTGTTATCGTTAACCCCGAGTGGTCTACAGACCTTGTGTAATATATGTTACTCATATAGCCAACGATGGCGTTACAGATACAATGCAGCCAAGTCTGTTAGTCTTATTTTTAATGAAGCAAACTCTGATTTCTCAACAATAAATTATGAATGGAAATTGGGGTCTATACAAATTCCAGTTTCTCAAAGTACTACGCACCTTGGTGTACCTGTTGTCACTCAAAAGTTCAACTCTCAAATGATAACTCAGATATGTGATCGCATGAGGAATACATTCTTCATGTTATCTAATGCAGGGATGTATGCGGGAGGTATAACTCCCGTCAGTTGTAAAAAGATTTACGAATCTATTGTGCTTCCGAGGGGTTTATACGGCTCAGAGTTACTGCTTAACACAAACGCAGCAGATAGTGAAAAGTTAGAACGAACCCATAGAATGTGTTTGAAATCAATTCAGGGATTGCCTGTCAGAACACGAACTGATATGGTACTGGGGTTGCTTGGAATGTCCCCACTTTCGATGTACATCCAAAAACGGAAATTGTCTTTGTTCTTTTCGTTGTGTAGGCTGGGTGTTACGAAAACAATCAAGAAGGTATTTCTCCATAGGCTCATTGAAGCAGACGAGACAAATGGGTGGAGTCCCTTCTTATCTGAAATCCGTAACATTCTAACCAAATTTGGGATGGATGAACTTTGGAAGTCATTTGTTGTGAGCTTATCTGTACCCTCGAAAGAATCGTGTAAACGGACCATTAAGTCAAATTTTGAAATAATGTCACAATCGCAATGGCAAATGCGGGTGCGAGACGATCCTGATTTTATACGATTTAACATTGTTATTCCAGAACTTTCTATCTCTCATATATGGACTATCTGAAGAAACCACCCTTCGACCAAAGAAGACATTTTCGTTACAATTGGTTTACTGTGTACACCAATGTATATGACTGATTCTGTATGTGACCATTGTAAAATTCCCTACATTGACATCGTTACCCATGTCGTTAATGATTGCATGTTTCTTAATCAGTTACGTAACCAAATCTGGTACGAATTCATTGATATTTTTACTGTGGAATGTTACATGTTCATCAATAGTATGAGTTGGATTCAACAAACTGCATTATTCCTCGGGTATATCCCACCAAATCTAGATGAATATGTCGAGGACACAGTCGCATTTTGTCGTTTCTTCATCTCCTCAACATCGAAGTTATGGAAAATGTGGGTACACTAACAACTTGAAATTTTGAGACGTAATACATAGCAGATTATTGTTAGCAGTGTAATTTATACTTAAGCTTAGATTCTGCACCCATAATTTCGGGTCGATTTTAATATGACATGTTCATACGTGTGTGTAATATGATGTCTCATATTATATTCTCATATTAAGAACATAGTATCAATATGAGTGTTCGTGTATACGAGAATGTTTATATTAACTTAGTATATTGAGTTCTTATTCATATTTGTCTGCGTGGATTTAGGTGAGATTTTGAACATCAACATGGGTCTGCCTGTGTATCAGATAGTCATGTGTAAATGTTCAAAATATTCCATTGATTTCGCTAACAGCATCATCATCATCATCATCATCATCATCATCATCATCATCATCGTCATCGTCATCGTCATCGTCATCGTCGTCGTCGTCGTCGTCATCGTCCTCCTCCTCCTCCTCCTCCTCCTCCTCATCATTATCACCATTATCATCATCGTCTTCATCATCATCGTCTTCATCGTCGTCATAATGTAACATTTAGGATTTTGTATTTTTTTGTTTTCATTTATGTATTATCTGGTGGTGGGATTGTTGATTGTGTTGATTATATATAAGATATAATTATATATGTAACTCTTCAGTTATGGAGGAAAAAAAATTAAAGATACATGTACGATCACACTTCATATCTAGGGGTAATTTGACAATGCAAGCATCGTGTGCTTGGTCCTGAGTACACCAGATATCTCGTTCTGATAGATGCGTATATATGAAATTCTAACATTTCCCCAATGTATGTGACTATTTTTTTTTTTTTAAATTCATGGGCGATCTGATGCATGCATCTTCTTTTCTTGTTTCGGCCAATTTGGCCGGTTACTTCATGTGAGTTTTTCATCTGACGTGTGTGTCGGAATAATGATGTGGAGGATTTATGTAAATGTTAGCCCAAACTACATTTCCAAGTAACGATGGTTTTGTTGTTTATTTTGAGGAATTATACCGCGTCAGATGAATTCAGCCCAAATAAGTTAACAGTTGTCGTGTAAAACATTCGGCAGTAAGTTAGCGTTATTTAGTATTTGTGGATGTCCTTTAACATGGGGAAAATAGACTACTGCGCTTGAACGAGCATGTGAATTGTCGTTTTTAATGTATAGCAACTTTATAATCAATAACAGAGACATTCTCTGTCAAATAAGGTCGCTCTATTTACGATACCAATTGGGGAACTTTGTAAATTAAATTACGCGTAAACTTAACCTGCTGCAAATAGAAAAGGTGTCGGAAACGGCGTACTCGCCCCAGGGCTAACTCGCCCAATCGGCGCGTGCCAACTCGGAATAAAAGGCCAACTCGGAATAAAAGATGCATACGGGGTGTTATATGGCGTTTGGTCCGTTGTTTCTCAATGAATATTATTGAAATTTGGTGTATATGTCCGAGCTGGGACATGGAATACAACAACGTTTGAATTGTTTTTAAATTTACAAATTTGTTGATTTTATTCATTTTGTTTTCGTTCTGAAACACACTATAAAGTGTATATAATATAATAACGAACACGAGACATACATAATTTATGAACTGTTAACAAAAGATATCAAATTCAATACATGACAAAGATGACTCAGTGGAGTTTATAAAGTGAACATAAAAACATTGAGGAAAGAATCTTTTTAAGGAATTCAACTTTATTTAATGATAATAAACACATAAATTAAAATAACAAACATGAGACATACATGATTTATAAACTGTTAACAAAATATATCAAACTCAATACATGACAAAGATGACTCAGTGAAGTTTATAAAGTGAACACAAAAATATTAAGGTAAAAATCTTTTTAAGCATTACTAAACCGTTTAGCACAGTCCACTTCACTCATCCGATCATCACTAAACTTCATATTTATCTTGATATTGATCTATCAGATGAGAGCTATCAAATATTTTTTTAATTTTATAGGAAAAAATGGTCGCCAGCGGCCATATTGCATTTACGTTATATGTTATCGCGTCATGTCGATATCTAGTATTACTTAGAAATTTCACCTTTCCAGATTCATAATTGCTCCATTGACTGTAACAGATGGAATTATTCCCCTCTTCGGATAGAGTGTCACTGAAACTTTATTTTGTCAGACTGTCTGTATAGTCACTGATTATATATGGCAATAATCTGTAATAAGATGTAGCACTATTTTATTTTATATTTACATGCAGTGCTGTTTTTATACAACAATTCTAATCCCCCCTAGATCATCATGTGATCGACCATACATCGCGCGAGGACCTGGTTGAATTAAGGGGGGTTTTTATGGATAACTTCTGTCCTCAAGCTAGATTATACTTATGACATTTAATGGCATGTTTCTAACATGGAGGGTTAGATATGCGTGAGACACCACCACTCTTCAATTCACACCAAGTTATCAGCTGTCATATTCGGATATTAGAACCCATAGCCATGATATATGGTTTATTTTGTGTATACTAGTAATATTGTTATTTTCAGTACCTTTATATACCAGTACTGTGTATAACAATGCATATACATTAATCCATGTATACATGTATATTGATTCAACGGATTCAGTGGTTTTGTCCATCAGTCTATCAAATTTGCGGGGAAAACATGGCCACAAGCAGTACACCCTGTTAAATTTCGAATTTGAATCAATTGGCGCACCCTGCAGCCAGCTTTTATTGGAGAACTTTTTCTCATGTGGAAAGTTTGGGTCACCGCTAGATGTGAGCCATGTTTTGTTCTCAAGCTGTCCTTGTGAAGACATCACTGCCAGCGGTGATCTTGAATTTTACTATTTTTATGGCTAAATAATTTGGTTGATCCTACAGACGACACCCCTTGTCCGATCGTCACCAGATTCCACAATGATCTTCTGGATAACCAGGGGGAGAGTAATCTAATTTTCCCGAATTTCGTTAAAAAACATTACCACAGGCAGCAATTTGGTATCTTACTGTTTGATCCTCTTTTGCGTGACTGAATTGTTTAGCAACTGTACAGTCATATCCCTCATCTGATAGTCACCACACTTTATATTGATCTTCGGGCTGACAACTAGATGGGAGCTATCGAATGCTTTGAATTTTTTTGGAAAACATTGTCGCCAGCAGTCATCTTCTATTTTGGTTTTTATATACATGTATATCTCTTCATTCGGATAGCCAGTATTACGTAGGTACTTCAACTTTCCGCATTCCTGTCATCATTTGAAATATAAAAATTTACCTGATACCATGCACCCTTCAAAATTTGTTTCGTCGTATCTATTTTAATGACCCGTATGGTAATATTGATACAGATATATTTGTCAAACATTTCTTTGTACAATATACAGGTATTTAGTTTGTAACTAAATCTAGAAATATATAATAGTAGCTGGTGGAACCTACTTCGTCCGGGATGTTCCCCTCTGATTTTCGGAGAATTGCGCGATTTAACCTTGAATTGACCATTTTAAAGGTGAACGTCATGTCGGGTCACGATTTGACCCGCCCAAAACACTCCCCGGACAAAAGTCACGACAAAAGTACCCGTCGAAATCCGCCCGGCTTTACCCGATTTGACCTTGAATTGACAATTTTGAATGTCAAGATCAGGTCAGGGTCATAATTTGACCCACCCGAAACACTCCTGGGACAAAAGTAACAGTAGGTATTATATTTCGTTGAAATACTTCGTTTTACCAGATTTGACCTTGAATTGATCTTTTTGAATGTCAAAGTCAGGTCGGGATCAAGATTTGACCCGTCCAAATAGTCCAGAAACATGCCTACATCAGCACGTTCGAGAACATGGTCCCACGTGAAATTGGACCCGTCAATATTGCTCCCGGGATCGAAGTAGTCCTACACACAAATTTTTAGTCGGATCGGTCAAGGTCCAGAAACATGCCTATGAGCGAGGTCAAGTTGACACGTTAAATTCCAAATCCGAGTCGGATCAGTCGAGCAGTGTTAGAGTCTATAACACATACACGCATGCATTCATGCATATACACACATACATACAGACAGGTGTTCCAAAATGTATAATCGATAGCTACAACAATTCTATGGTAGATAGTTCACGGCCGACCTGATGCATGCATCTTAGTTTTCTT
Source organism: Siphonodentalium dalli (assembly GCA_032622095.1). NCBI lineage: Eukaryota > Metazoa > Mollusca > Scaphopoda > Gadilida > Siphonodentaliidae > Siphonodentalium > Siphonodentalium dalli. The sequence continues at coordinate 7,409,416 of CP136061.1, forward strand.
GTTCTTTACTGGCACACGAAACGGCTGGTAGAGGGGCAATGCCGCAAGAGCTATACTCGACCTTCAACTCAGAATTGGCAGTCACGTTATATTCAAGCAATTAACCGATCTCTTTATGGTGTTTTTTAAAACACCAATGTGGTGGAACATCTATATATAAGTCAAACTGCACATGCGGAATGGGTGGAGTCGATTTGAGATTATAGATGCGCGTCCTACGTGTATACCGTTAAACGAGGTCAAGGGCGAGTATAGCTCTACTGTTGCGATATTGCGTCTACACAACAATGAATGCAAGTTAGGGTCAGCGCGCGACGTCATGTGACTTAATTTCGACCAACCAACGTTCTGCATTCATGTTCCACAACGCGAATGCACGAGTGAGTGTATATAGTCTATATTATATATTCTACAATAATTTGTACTCAAGGGACGGCTTCTTATATTTTATTAGGTTTTTAAACTTCGAGGTGGTAAAATCTCGGGTTGTTTACATTATGAATGTTGGATTACGATTAAAATTGACCTGGTTACCACGAAATAACGAGTAGGGCCTATTAATTTACTGAACCCTGTTGTACGGATTGTAATCAATCGTAATAAATTGTAATAAAACCACGTAATAACGATTAAGGCCTATTAATTTACCGAACCATATTGTACGGATTGTAATCAATCGTAATGAATTGTAATACAACCACGAAATAACGATTAAGGCCTATTAATTTACCGAACCCTATCGTACGGATTGTAATCAATCGTAATGAATTGTAATAAAACCACGTAATAACGATTAAGGCCTATTAATTTACCGAACCCTGTTGTACGGATTGTAATCAATCGTAATGAATTGTAATAAAACAACAAAATATCGATTAAGACCTATTAATTTACCGAACCCTATCGTACGGATTGTAATCAATCGTAATGAATTGTAATAAAACCACGTAATAACGATTAAGGCCTATTAATTTACCGAACCATATTGTACGGATTGTAATCAATCATAATTAATTGTAATCAAACAACAAAATATCGATTAAGGCCTATTAATTTACCGAACGATATTGTATCGATTGTAATCAATCATAATTAATTGTAATCAAACCACGAAATAACGCATCAGCTAAGTCACCTTATACCTACATTTCTCAGTCAGATTTGATCGAATATTTACACAACTGTTGTGTACAATCAGTCGGTTGTTGAGCGATTTCACTTCAAAGTTGAGTAGGAAGTATACTGAATTCGTTGAGTAGAAAGTATACTGAATTCGTTGAGTAGAAAGTATACTGAATTCGTTGAGTAGAAAGTATACTGAATTCGTTGAGTAGAAAATATACTGAATTCGTTGAGTAGAAAGTATACTGAATTAGTTGAGTAGAAAGTATACTGAATTCGTTGAGTAGAAAGTATACTGAATTCGTAAAAAGTATACTGCATTCGTTGAGTAGACAGTATACTGTAGTCGTTGAGTAGAAAGTATACTGAATTCGTTGAGTAGAAAGTATACTGAATTCGTTGAGTAGAAAGTATACTGAATTCGTTGAGTAGAAAGTATACTGAATTAGTTGAGTAGAAAGTATACTGAATTCGTTGAGAAGAAAGTATACCGAATTCGTAAAAAGTATACTGTATTCGTTGAGTAGACAGTATACTGATTTCGTTGAGTATAAAGTATACTGAATTCGTTGAGTAGAAAGTATACTGATTTCGTTGAGTAAAAAGTATACTGAATTAGTTGAGTAGAAAGTATACTGAATTCGTTGAGAAGAAAGTATACCGAATTCGTAAAAAGTATACTGTATTCGTTGAGTAGACAGTATACTGATTTCGTTGAGTATAAAGTATACTGAATTCGTTGAGTAGAAAGTATACTGATTTCGTTGAGTAAAAAGTATACTGAATTCGTTGAGTAGAAAGTATACTGAATTCTTTGAGTAGAACTAGTTAACTCAACACTTCAGTCTGCTTGGATCTATAATAATGACTCTACTGTAATCATATTGTTGAGAACAATTTTAGTGTGGGAATAGTTCACAATTAGGCGTGCTTATCGAGATTCAGATATATATATATATATATAGATAGATAAATAAATAGTTAGATAGATGGATATATAGATATATAGGTAGATCATTTTAATGGCTAATAAGTGCATAACAAGTGGACATGTGAGCAAAAGCACATATACAAAAGAACAATACAATGTGTGACATTCATATAGTATAAATATAAAAATATAGATATATAAATATAAAAATATAGATATACTAGCAGGGTTACCCGGTGTTGCCCAGGTGAAAGTGATGTTACACGTATTCTCATACATTGTATATTCAAATAGCATCACAAACATGATTCTTACACATGGAATGTAAGTAGTGGCTCATCTTGTCAATTGTCATTTTGTTTATCGCGATTAATCCGTTCCACCAATAAAGAAGTATTTATTTATTTTCTGCGTATACGTCAGACGTTATGCCATGATACATGAACATCATAAACACATTAGTTCGCAAAATTTAAAGAGGACAATTGAGCTATAAATACACAGATATGTACCAATCAATCTAATTGGTTAGACTAAGATTTTGAGGACAACTGGCTATCATATCTCCATGAAGATACAGATGTTTTAAAGAAATGTCCAAGTGCTCCTCTGTTCATGGCGCTATCTATTTTAGTGTAGTTCAGACGATGATTCTATGGAGTGTTACGGTCGATTTGCTTGAAATGTTCGGCGATGTTACCAAAATGCTACATTCCTCCAGTTGACATAGGGCCTGAATGCTAACTTATCAGTTTCACACACCGAACAAGTCCATAACATGTCTTTAAGAGATACTAGTAATCTAACAGAAGATAAATAAGACAATGAAAGAGAGAGAGAGAGAGACATGGAGGCAGAGAGGCAGATAGAGAAGTAAAAGAGACATATACACATGAATATTTAGAGATATCTCTAATTCATTTGGAGATATCTTCAAATCATTTGCAGATAGCTCTTCAAATGATACCTTAATTATTTAGGAGGCCCCCACCCACCCCCCATGGAATACGGAATACCACTTAATACAGAGGGTGGAATACGGAATAACAGTTAACAGCCATATGGAATACATAAAAATATATGAAAACTTCATTTTTTGGAAGGTCGGCGTACGAATACCGGTATATTTGGAATACCGAATACCTCCTAACAGAGGGGCCGGAATACGGCGTACCTCATAACAGGGTATGGAATACGGCGTACGAAAAGGGGGGGGGGGGTGGGGGCCTCATTTAGGACATCAATCCATTTGAAGATATCTAAATATTTTGAGATATCTCCAAATATTTAGAGATATCTCCAAAATTTTTAGAGATATCTCCAAATATTTAGAGATACCTTCAAATATTGAGATATCTCCAAATATTTGAGTATATGTTAATTTGGCTGCCCATACACTTGCACGATGCAGTTATGGTTATATCTCTAGAGTGTGCATGCACAGTTTTGTTAGCGTTATCAATGACGCGGAAGTGGATCACAATTTATCAGTGGACGTTATCAGCTCCTAACAATCCGCGGTCAACACATATGTGCAAAGCAAATCTGCGTATATATATTTGCACTCCTCAACAAAATGGATATTTTGCGGCTGGTGTCACTGTTATTGCTGGTTTTCATTCAGGTATATATAAATACATGTTTAGACCATTTTAAAAAACTGGACATGAAAGACGTTTATAGACATGTAGACGTGCCACCCGTGACCATATATAGGCTACGTTATATGCTTTAACTCCACAGGGGTCTGGTGTCTACTAAAATGTTCCCGGACCACTGTGTCTGATGTCTACCAAGCCACCGTTTGTTCAAGATAACATTCCCCAAAGGTATATAAGTATGCTAAAGTAGGACAAATTCCAACAGTTGAAGACCTATTTTGAAAGTTCCAAATGGCCTTTTCAGGCCAAAATTTTGACCAGGTGGAACAAAAATGCTGCTGTCTAAAATCAACTTACCACCACTATTTATTGCTTGGCAATGCAAACAATGAGAACAATTTCGGCCTATATATAATTATGTGGTGAAACATTTCCAACTAATATTGTGGCAGATATGAAATTTCCAACTGTTGAAAATGTTTGCCAAAGTTGGTGGGGCGGTTAGACACCCTTCCTGTCACGTCCCTGAGTGTTTGTTTGTGTGTGGGGTGTGTGTGTGAGGGTGAGGGCGAGGGTGCGTGTGTGTGTGTGTGTGGGGGGGGGGGGTATGTTTCAGAATATTAAGTGATTATTTATGGTTTGAAGGCCCAATTAATTTTTGAATGCCCAGATCACATTACATGAAACATATTCCCTATTATATACCATTTGAAAGAGGAAGCTCCAAAACGTTGTATTATCAACTTATCTGGTCGAATAAACTGTGAACATTTTGTTCTTGTCGATGTACCGAGGTGTGTTCTGTGCTTAATTTTGATCTGGATTGTACTGCAAAGTCTATTATACTCAATGGAAGGGAAATACCTATATATCTTAGTTTGAATTATGATGCATTCTGGATTAACAATGGGGGAAATCTTGTGGTGAATCTGAGAATCTCTATCACTTGGTGGACACTTCTATGCATCGGCTGTTTTATATTCTGGTAGAATATAAATATTTTTGGTTTTATTTCATGCCAGCAATAATCAATAACACTGACTCTGTATAGAAATAATCTGGGACTCAAAAATTAAATGGGCCTTTAATCATGCCAATGTCATATATTTCCCGGTAGAGAGATATCTCATGTATATTTCCCGGTAGAGAGATATCTCATGTATATTTCCCGGTAGAGAGATATCTCATGTATATTTCCCGGTAGAGAGATATCTCATGTATATTTCCCGGTAGAGAGATATCTCATGTATATTTCCCGGTAGAGAGATATCTCATGTATATTTCCCGGTAGAGAGATATCTCATGTATATTTCCCGGTAGAGAGATATCTCATGTATATTTCCCGGTAGAGAGATATCTCATGTATATTTCCCGGTAGAGAGATATCTCATGTATATTTCCCGGTAGAGAGATATCTCATGTATATTTCCCGGTAGAGAGATATCTCATGCAGTTTTTAGATTTTGGATCATCTGCATATTTTAATAATTTTCTAAAATATTGGCATTTGTTGACGAGAAAAAGAAAGAAACTTTTGTCGTTTTCGACTTTTTCTCCAACTTCAGCTGAATATCGACGGTTTAATACGTAGATTGAGACCCTTTCTGGCATATTAGTTTTTTATTTGCAAGTTTTTCATTTCTTAGTGCAATTTTTATGTCGAAAATCAACACCCCACTTATTCAAATAGCACCGTTATTTAGTTGATATTAATCCTCCCATTGAAAGAGTACCTCATTATTATTGTAGCCATGTGATTATAATTACGAAGTGGCTAAAGAATGGTATACCGCTCTTTAGTACTGAGGGCTAAATAACGGTATACCGCTCTTTAGTGATGAGGGCTAAAGAGCGGTACGCATTATAACGTTATGTGTTGGCGCAATGCGCAAAATATCTTGACAACGCACGTGCCGCTCATCCAACCTCGACCGCTCTTTAGCACCGAGGGCTAAAGAGCAGTATACCGTTCATTAGCGTATCAGGCCCATATAGCTAAAGCGCGGTATACCGCTCTTTAGCGTTTGTTACTAAAGAGCAGTTTACCGTTCTTTAGCACCAAACGCTAAAGAGCGGTATACCGTTAATTAGCGTATCAGGCCCATATAGCTAAAGCGCGGTATACCGCTCTTTAGCGTTTGGTACTAAAGAGCGGTATACCGTTCTTTGGCCACGGCCTTATAATTATGATATGTACGTATTATATTGATATTTCCACAATGAGACGGTTATGAATGGTCGCAAGGTTTTCATGAATGTGGATAACAAATGGTGTAGATATTAAACAACTTTGCATATGGCCCGTCGGCACACAATACAGTGTAAAATTTAACTCGCCAAAACTAGGTCAACAATATGAATCTCTACCCTATAAACATAGGGGTCCGGGAACATTTTATTTGATTTGATTTTAGTATATTATTTTTTATAATAAAATAAACACAACAGTTCCCGGAACCCTGTGCCTATAAAGTCTACGCTTTAAAGGATATTATATATGTTGTGCAGAACTTCTACACTTGTTTTCAGCGTAAATACGTATACCAGAATGGCAAATACGCACAATCAAGTTTGTGTGGGACACTTTATGGGGTTCAATAATAATCTGAGTGCTTTGCCTGTTAAATGTACTCCCGTACGGAGCCCCACACACAGCGGAGCAGACGACACTCGCCAGTATATGCTTCTATTTTGTGGGGCGCTTTATGGGGTTCAATAATAATCTGAGTGCTTTGCCTGTTAATTAATCATTGGTAGCTAGCTACACACTACATGATAACATCGACGTCGACATCCCCGTATCAATCCCAACTTTGGTCAAGCATTTCAACAATTGGAAATTTGCTGCCTGAGACAACAAAGGTTAGAAAATTTAGACCAAATGTAGGCTGAGTTTTGATATTATTGCAACCAGCATTTATAGTGCGTAATTTATATTTTTATACCATAAATATTTCCCCCAACTACTGGTCTGTGAAATATAACTCGCAGGGTTCTTTTGGCAGGTTTCTCAAGGTGAAGTGACTCTAGCGGTCCGGTTGGACAGCTATAATATACAAAAGGCGTGTCCGGATCCTTGCTCAGCCCAGATCACGATATGTGCAATGTAAGTATTAGTTTAAATATACATACTCGGATTAGAGGGTTCCCGTATCATCCAGTTACAAGAAGAAGAAGAAGAAGAAGAACAACAGCAACAATGGAATTTTACCAAAAGCCGATTTAGTTATCCAAATTAGTTTATCTCCTATATATTTTGAGAAATACGTAAATATATGTGTATATATATGTGTATATGTGTATATTTGTCCTCCATAGAATCGAAAACGGCGGCTCGATCAGGCTCAAACTTCCCATCTAAGGGTAAAACACACGGGAATCGTCGTCGCGGCGTTTTGGAGAAGCTCTGAGCACTCATTCTCCACTCCCAATCACAAAAACGGCACTGCGGAGGTTAATCACGTGATAATTTAATGAGCGTTTGTATATGACGCGTCGCTATAAAAGAGCGTTTGTTTACAATTCAACGCAACGTTATCGCTCTAAATTTAGCATAACAAAATTTAATTTCTTTCATCAAAAACATAATTACGTGCTGGACTCTGTCATTTTAAGAATATGTAAGTATTACACACAGACACACCAAGTCTCAGCTTAAAATTTTGAAAAATAAGAGTTTTATTGACATAAATCGATTTTAATGGGAAATCCTGTGTTAAAATTTAGCATCGACAAAATTTAATTTCTTCTATCTAAAACATAATTACGTGTTGGACTGTGTCATTTTAAGAACATCTAAGTATTACACGCAGACACACGAAGTCTCAACTTGAAATTTTGACAAATAACAGTTTTATCGACATAAATCGATTTGAATGCGAAATCCTTCACCCGCTCGAGAACGAAATGTCTCCCGAGGAGCGCAGCTCCGAGGCATTCGTCCCATGAAAATTCTATAGAAGCAAAATGGTCAACTCGGGACGGGTCAACCGATTGAGCCCAAACTTGCTACCTATGGGTACTTTTGTCCCAAAAGTGTCACGGACGGGTCAAATCGTGACCCCGACGTGACATTGATCTTCTAACTGGTCAATTCAAGGTCAAACTGGCGGATTTCTGTACTTTTGTCCGGGGAGTGTTTTGGACGGGTCAAATCATGACCACGACCTGGCCTTGACCTACAAAATTGTCAATTCAAGGTCAAATCGGGTAAAACTTGCTGATTTCGTGCAAATGCAGCACAAGTGTCTCAGAACCTGTTGCAATTGCTTTTTCGAACAAAGTCATGGGACGAATGCCGCCAGTGGCGGGCTAACCTGCTAGTCTCTTCTATATATTTTGAGAACTCCTTGTATTCGAGAGATAGCCCACACCCTCCGGACCTCAATGATATGATCGTGAATGAGTATTGATATACCCCACTAAACTTTGACAAACACCAGTAATGGTGTGTAGATCATTTACATATCTCTCCTATATATTTGGATACAATCTATATAATTTACATATCTCTCTTATATATTTATGTTTGTGTGTGTGTTGTACTTCATACAAATCAACGATTCTCGACCGATCGGGACGAAACTTGGTACGTGAGTGTAGTTTGACCAGGCGGTGGTCGTTGTCGTATTGGCGAGCCCGTGCGACGCCCGTGCAGCGCATGCGCAGACGAGATCTCGGAAACGGGTGGAGCTATCGACTTGAAATTTGCTATGTCAATGTATCTTGCGCCGGGTACAAATTTTATCGGGTCGCCGAGCCCGTGCGACGCCCGTGCAGCGCATGCGCAGACGAGATCTCGGAAACGGGTGGAGCTATCGACTTGAAATTTGCTATGTGAATGTATCTTGCGCCGGGTACAAATTTCATCGGGTCGCCGAGCCCGTGCGACGCCCGTGCAGCGCATGCGCAGACGAGATCTCGGAAACGGGTGGAGCTATCGACTTGAAATTTGGCATGTGAATGTATCTTGCGCCGGGTACAAATTTTCATGCGCAGACCAGATCTCGGAAACTGGTGGAGCTACCGGGTACAATTTTTTCTTATTGAAACGCGTGGAGCTAAAAATTAAAAAAAAAAAAAAAAATGTCATGTTTCGGACAAGCCGCCGGTGGCGGGCTAACCTGCTAGTTTATATATAAAAGAGTATGTTCTGCCTGTCTGTCTGTTCGGAATTTTTTCCCAGACCCCTGGACCGTTTTCAACCAAATTTGGTATGATGACTCGGGATACCCTGGCGGAGGTTATATCGCGTTAGATTTTCAAAATTTGAATTAAAAAAATAATTAATTGAATAAATAAACAAAAAAATTTAATAAATTAATTAAATTAATTAAATGTTTTTTAATCCAAAAATTTAGACGATCAAAATGTGCGCTAAGCCCATAAAAGGGCCGCTGCTGAATAAAGGCTCTATCTAAGATCAAAATGTGCCACAGGCTCCTCAGACGCTGAATAAATGTTGATTCAGCTAGTTACCAATAAATACTCACAATAATACCAATCATGATATCATATTTGCCCAAAAATTCCCATAATTATTTTTTTTTTCTTGGCAGTTTGGACGACGTGCGAGCGTGGTTCCATAATGGTGATTCCTAATTCAAACTGGAATTCCCCAACACGTGTTATCACACACGTAACCACATATTTCCACTTGTAACAAGCATGGTGTCATATAACATGTATATTTTCATAAATAAAATATGATTACCGATTCGTAAATAAGTATATTATGTATCCGCACGTATTATTATTATAACATACCGTATTCTTGTTGATGGAGATACGTTTCATCGTCTAATATTCCGATATTAATGTGCGATCGCCACTGATGAACTGGTCATATACGGCGAGTCGTGATCTCGCGTGACATCTCCCAACGGCGTCCGTGCATGTATATACTATTTCTGGAAGAAGTTAGCGAACTTTTTGCCAAGCCGCCAAATATTTCAGGTGGTGAAAAATAACAGATTTCAAAAATAGAAATTTGATAAACCCGAGCTTTGATGGGTGGGTTCCTCAACCCAATTCAAATATTTTTACCCCCCCCCCCAATGACGAAGAAATAGTAATTTAAGGGCGTTAAATCGGATTATGTATCTCTAAAGCTTCAATTTTATGTGGTTTGTTAATTATCACGGTGAATTCAGAAGGGTTGAAAGTTGGAACCTTCACAGAACAGAGAGGATGTCCAAATGGTAATTCGAACTGTGAACTACCTTGTGAACTGTGAACTACCTTGTGAACTACTTTGCTCTTGGGCCTTTCTGGTAGTCTAAGTCGTCTACGTGTGAGCGCGCATTCCTCGGATGACAAAGTTCCCGAATTTAATAATGTAAATGTGATTCAGCTTCTTGCATTAAATGAAAATCGCATTCTTCAACTTCAAGCAGCAATGGCAAGTGACTCATCTCTTCAAACTCTCAAACGGTAATTTAGAATGGCTGCCCTGTGACTAAAGCAGAAGTTCCTGATAACACATTACTGTATTTTCACATCCGATATGAACTCGCCATAGCAGGTGGACTTGCGTGCCGCGAAGACCGGGTTGTTGTTCCCAAAGACACGCACCAGGACACGACACAGGACCTCCAAATTGGTCAAACTGGCATTGAAAGTTGTCTTCGACGAGCGCGAGAATAGCTGTATTGGCCAGGTATGAATGTGAATTAATAACATGTTATGTACTTACTAAGTTAGTATCCAGGCGCTGTGACAACTAGAGGAATGTAACATTCTACTAACATCGTCGAAAATTTGAAGCAAATTGACCATACCACTCCATAGAAAACATCATCAGAACTACGCTCAATTGTAAATATATTCTACTCGATTACTACTATCGGCGATAAACTATAACGAAAACGATTTCGCCATCAAGAGTCACTGCATTTAATCCATATATAAGAATGACGGTGTGTGTTGTCAATTTGGATATACTGTTGCCAGAAGGTCGGGGTCGATGTCATGACATACCAGAACAAAGACTACCTGATCACAACAAATTATAGATCAAATTTCTAGAAGATAGATTTTCTTCCCAGCACCCAGACAACGACAATCATCTATAAGCTGAAAGCCCATTTATGTCGTTGTTACAGACAGCGCTAGTCAAATTCTGGGTTTGGACTTTCAAAATTTCAAAAAGTGGGGATTTGAACATAATCCCTCTTCAACCCACTTTCACCAGTCGAAAGGCAAGGTCGAATCTTCTGTGAATGTGGCCAAGCGGATATTAAAAAAAATGCAAGGACTGACTCTGGTGCAGATCAATATGTGGCGTTGTTAAATATACGCAATACTCCAAGTAAGGGTATGGACACCAGTCCCATGCTGCGAAGTTTGTTCAACTAATGCACCATACTTTAACCCTTTACCCAACAGAAGGGCCCTGTGCCAATGCATTCTCTTATATATGCGAGTCGACCATTGGCAACAGAAGGGCCCTGTGCCAATGCATTCTCTTATATATGCGAGTCGACCATAGGTCGCCTCGCATATATAAGAGAATGCATTGGCTTAACACATTAAAAATTATAAAATTGTTAAAGAATGTAAGAAAAAATGGTAAAAAGTGTTAAAAAAAGAGAATGCATTGGCACAGGGCATAACTGTAACTATCACAATCTGGTCAAGGAGCCGGTTCCAATGATATCCATATTTGTATGGTTCTATTGAGACAGACCGAAGATATTTTAGGCTGTTGAAGCTTTATTTGGCCGGTTTTGGCCGGTGTGTTGGGTAAAGGGTTAACCAGTCATGGACTGTCAGTCTGACTCAAAATGGATCGCGAGCAACCAACAAAATCAAGCACGTTATTACAATCGATCAGCTCGAGCATTAAAACCTCTGAACGAAGGTGATGTTGTTCGTATGAAACCGTATAATATTGGGAACAGAACCTGGAAAAAAGCTACTGTGGGTTCCGGATTGGACAAAGGGTCCTATGATACGATTTAACGGTCCTATGATACGATTTAACGGTCCTATGATACGATTTAACGGTCCTATGATACGATTTAACGGTCCTATGATACGATTTATTTGCATAAACACAATAAAGGCAGTATTCTAACAATGAAATTCATAATCAAACAATAAACAATTAATAAACAATTACATGGCGTGTCTAGCTATATGTATTTTATTCCCGCCACGAAGTGGGTGGACACTAGTGTACAGATATGTATAGACTCATGGTCGAATGGAGAAATATATTCTTGGATATTTTGTTTTGTACCTTACTCAATCGTACCAATAGAATCACGTATATGCTGAAATTGTAAAGTTAACGGCACCGGTGTATAATACGTTTTTGAAAATATGATAAATCGTATCCATAGGGTCAGGACAGGCTGAAATTGTAAACTTAAAGTCACCGGTGTAATAATATGTTGTTGAAAATATAAATACTCTGATAGCCTGAAAATAATGTATAACCCTTTGGGAACCCCTGTGTAGTGAAGTGAATTGTGGGTAATTTTAATTGGAGCGCACATGTCTGTTCTGTTGGAGACTTGGATTAACCGCCATCTTTTATTTTCTGGTCATCAAGTCAAAATTGTATCGTATACACAATGTGTTTGTACCGATGGATGTATCGCGACTCGACTCGTTTTCGTGGTCATATAGGGCCTATATAACCTATGATCACGAAAACGAGCAGAGTCGGGATATCTGATAGAATTCCAGGAATTGTACATTCACTTCCAATAGTATAGATTCACTGCAATCTGCCGCGGAATTTCCCAAAATTGTAGGCTACTTTCAGTTTCATTTTCAATAGGATTTTCCACTTTCACTTTTCACTTTTACCACGCAAAGCGACCTTAGTTGACACATATATATGGCACACTGGCTGAGTCCATGACAAATAGTTTATGTAGAATGCTTCTTTCGTTTAATTAAAGCTCACCTCGTTAAAACGCATCGTATTTGTTTACAAATTGCATTGGGTGCGACGATTTGCAGTAGGTCCCGATTTGTGGAGATCACTTTGCGGAAGTCCCCGAATTCGCGGAGCTCCCCTAAAATGGGCGATATATATAGATTTTAATAGGGAACGGGTGCGTATATGTCAATTGATACGTATCTTAAACAAATAACGACACGATCATCATAATAAAGGTCAGTTCTATCAATTATATATGCGCCGAGTTCACTTGGTGCAAATCAAACGGCGATAAATATTCTCGTGTGCCAGAAGGACTCCTTAAAGTTGTGAATACGATGAATATTTATTAGATGGTATTTAACAAGCGCTAATATAGGCGCTAACTAATGAATAATATTTTATATTATAATTATATTATAATTTATATTTATGGCTAATAATATGATCTTGGTGGCGTTACCATTTCTGACTATGGTTTTCTTGTTGTGTGATGGCAAGCATAATATTCACTCAGAGCGCTTATCAAAGAAGCGCCGGACCACGTTGCTAATTTTGCTGCTTATTTCAGGGTTATCATTTTCATTACAAGATTAAATTTCTGACCGTTTGACATACTTGTAAAATAGCTGTGATATCTACCAACAATTTGGAAACCTTCATCTCTGAGATCGCAATAGTGTGGACATTCCATAATGAAATGATACTCATTTTCTATATCAGAACCGGTCCTGAATTTAAGGCACAGTCTCTTCCCCTCCTTAATTATAGGCTGATGATGTCTACCTTTTTCAATAGCGAGTTTGTGATCACTAACACGGAGTTTTGTAAAACTGATCCTATATTTTAAAGATGTTGGATATGTTCTGAGTTTATGTTTATGGCCATCTCGTTTAGAGTCATCAAATATAGATCTCTTGAATTCTTTCACATGTTCTTCCTGGAGCTTACACTTGAGATTTCTAATGATACTATATTATGTTTGGTTATTTAATGGAACCTGTATATTTTTACAGCCAAATGCATTTATCGTCCTGAATAAAGAGTTGCATTTGGCTTTCCTCATCACATGTTCAGAGACGGCTGATGCCATTAGTTTGTTTTATTTGATAATTTTGCACCCTGAATTACACTATTATTGTGATATTCCACTATTATAGTGATATTTGACTATAACATATTCATGTTTCCTTTATTTGCGTCGGTAATAGAAGACGGCACAAACCAGTGCACAGCCAAATGTCACTCTTAACAATATCACAGCGAATGAACAGTCTTCCGACAAAATTCATTGTGCAATCTTTTGCGCCAGCTTTGATATTCAATAATATTATAATATTACTAATATATCCCGTTCTAAATGACAATAGCAGGATGACTCAATCACTGCTTCATAACAATATTTTAACTAATTGCATGCTAATGGAGTTGCTTATCGTGTGCCGTCATGATAAATCATTCTCCTGGACAAACCATATGTATGATACCGAAATAGTGCGACCTGATTTTGAATAATATTTGTGTGAAATATGATTTTGGATTATCCCTCTTTTGTCAAATTAACAAAGCGGCAATTACCAAATACCACTATAATAGTGGAATATCACTATACTAGTGGAATTCAGGATGTGCCTGACCTGGTTAACCATACTGCATAATATTTCGACGGAACATCTACCGAGTTCTGCTCTGACTGCATGCTTTGGAGCGTACTTACCTACTCCCAATATATGCTTAGTGTGTAACTTTTCGCAAATCAAACTATAGTGATTACTTCGTGACGTGCCACATCCCCATACTTCACATCCGTATAATATGATTGGTTTGATCAATCTGTCAAATAATTTCAACAAGATATTCACTGAAGGAAATGCTGTTGCACTGAATGCATTAAAAAGTGAGTACATAGCTTGCTGACCTTTTTGAAAGGACGATATGGTGAAATTCTGAGACAAAACCGGCAGTGTTGTCAAAATGTGGCCAAGGACACCAGAATCCTAAGGAATCACAAACACAAACAAATGACGCAAATCCTAAGGAACCACAAACTGATGTTCATAATAACCACGGCGCAGCACCCCGAGCCAGATGTAACACCACCGGTGTGTAGTCAGAAATAGGCCACACAAAGTTAAATATCAGACTCTTCATAAAGACGATCAGAGAGATGCCTAAAAGACTGTTTGATTATATCCCATAAACTTAGATTACGAATTAGACAGTGCCGATAACAGTTGACATCATAATACAACAATTTAAGTTTGTTAAAGTAGCAGATGTTGCAGGAAGCATAATTTCTGTATACCAAGGATGATACTGTATTATGCTAATTGTGTTTTTATGGGTTTCGATAGCTTTCATTATTTTGTATTTGCCGTATTGAGTTATCTTTCTTGAATAAAAATCATCCAAAAATTTCTTGCTGAGTAATCTTCTGAATACACTATCTTGGACTACATTCATATGGTCATGATCAGGGTCCGGACTGAACAAAATTTACTTTTGCCAAATAATTTGCCAAATGAAAATATTTTTTGCCAAATTATTTTATAATTTGTAAAATGCTATCCCTGATAGTACAATTTTCTGCAACATTGAGTCTTATTTTGTTCTTTATCATACACCAATAAACCAATCACAGAACAACACAATTGTAGAATTATATTGTGAGAGTTTCCTGAAATGAATGGTATTGATAGACCAATATTTTTCAACTTTCTTCAGGAATTCAAAACGTTTGCTAAATAAAAATATTATTTTGCCAAATGTGAATTATTTTTGCAATTGGCAAATTTGGCAAGTTGCAGCGCGAATCCTGGTCATGATAATATTACATAGGATGGTGATGATGAAATTGATGATAATGATTAATGTGATGATGGTGATGATGATGGTGACGGTGATGACGATGATGACGGTGACATGGTGATATTGTGATGATGACGATGATGCTGTTTAATGATTATGAAGATTATGACAATTACAATGATGGTGACAACGATGATAACGAATAGACGCAAATCGGGAGGTCGCTGTACAAATCGGGAGGTCGCTGTACAAATCGGGAGGTCGCTATACAAATCGGGAGGTCGCTGTACAAATCCGGAGGTCGCTATACATAAAATGATCTCCCTTCTATTATTATTTTTTACAAACACTATGTTCTCAATATCATGTAATGTATACATGGATCAGAGGATTTAGGACATGATACATCAGACAGACAGACAGCGATCCGTTGAACAATCAACACTGTGAGTATTTAGGTCCCGACCATTTCTGCCGAACATCCATACGCTGTGTTAAAGAATAGCTGTAGGGTAAGTGCGAACATGACTGCTGTAACAAAGTTTTCTATTTGCAGGAAGTTCCCCTGTCACGACTGCGCTGGCAATAATGTCACTGTTTCGCCAATTGACACCAACATTGTACACAGTTTTGGGAATTTCATCGGGAATATAAACAATCCAGCCTTGCTACGTCTGCCAATATGGAAGGTGATGTACATGACTGGATCGTTATTTCGTTGGAGAATCCAGATTCAGAATACGAAACTGATTACGGGGGGGGGGGTGGGGTGGGGATTACATAGATTCTAGTTCAGATTTTGAAACCTTCGTGGTCGCCGGTATTAGGTTTAATGTTCTACCAGTGTCAAACATCACTCATGTATTTGACACAAGTATTTATTTGTATCTAATATTTATAATGGCCATGCTGGTTGGGGTGTCTACCCCCCAACTTTGGTGAATTTCAACAGTTGGAAATGCCATGCCTGACACAGCATTAGACACCAGATATGGATTGGAATTGTTCTCATTGTTTGATTTTCCAACCAGTAATTAGTGTAGATATGAAATGGTCAACAGTTATGGTGCTGTTGGAAATTTGAAGGTGGACCCCCTCCAAGGAAACTCTCTAGCACGTCAAATAAATTTACTGACATTTCGACAATAGTCCTGTGATTGAGAAATACAGCTCACATTCAATCACAAGACCGCAACATTGTCTACAGGTACCGGTACCTCACAGCTTTATTTTCCAACTTTAGCAAAAAGTGCCTGTGTTTGGCACTACTAAGAATACTGTGCGAAACGACTGCATTTAACGAAACAAAACATTTTAAATATGGAAGGGCTATAAGACTAGATAGTACATAGTTGCGTGCATATGATAATCCATAGATATCATATAACCCTACTAGTTCTTGAATAAGAAGGAACATATAATTACGAACAAAGCAGAAGACATATCCAAGTTCACGTGATGAAGTTATCAACCGAATTTAAAATCGACATGCGTTGGGCGGTATTTTATGGATATAATTATGAAATAAACATGATGAAATTGACAATCTTCAAGTTCGCCATCAACCGCAGTGCTCCCCAGCGTTACTATCAATAATGCCTAATTTCAGTAAAATGAACACTCGACGGCACAAATTAAAATTATGTGATACTTAAGAATGGTGTTCTATTTATAGATCACGTCACCTGGAATATTATCAGCGCTCGCATTTAACGTAACGTAACTTAAGGAAAAAAATCAGATTTGACATTACATACAAATGGTTGTTGTAAAATACAGAAACGGCCACCCCGTCGTTAGTATTTCCACGAATTGCCAATAACACACACAATAAGCATGAGATGTAAGTTATCTACATTATAAAGTACTTAATATCTTGTTTCGGACGGCAAAATGTCACACGCAAAAAAACACACTTCTTTAATGTGATTTCAGACTTCAGTTCTTAGATTTACTGTAAGATAACTATAGGCATATGTATTGTATTCATGCGTTTGACAAGCAAGGGCCATGATAGGTAGATATATACATGTGGTTAGATTAGCCATTAGGTGAATAGCAATTGGACTCACACAAGTTGATACTTTGAAGTATATTCACAAGTCGCATTAATTAATGTACCGGTAAATATGGTATCAATGTTACACAGGGATGTGGCTAGAGGGTCTCCGCTGGGGGGTGTCCACCTTGGAAATTTCCAACTGCACCCCCCTTGAGTCGGAATCACACCAACACAACTTTTGGCATAATTCCATTTGCACCCCCCCCCCCCATTGAGTCGGAATCATACCAACACAACTTTTTGCATAATTCCATTTGCACCCCCCCTTGAGTCGGAATCGCACCAACATAACTTTTTGCATAATTCCATTTCAACCCCCTTTGTACCTCATGCTCAGGCCTAATTTCCTATATATTCATAAGCCATGCTTCGATTTTCCCAGTATGATAACATTAAGATATTTTAACCTGAAAATTGCCCCCAAAAAAACCAACTAGTGATCTAATTCCAGACAAATGCACACAGCTACCGACAACAAACCAGGAAACACCGGGCCGACCATGGTTGTTACCCCCGGTGTGAGAAAAGTTTGAAAACTATACAAGAAAATGGCAAATCCTAGCATCTAGACTGGCCTCAACTGAATCTTTCCTAGTGTTGGAAATTTCAAACCTCATGCTCCCCCTCAGGTTGGAAAATTCTTCAACTGATGACCATTTATGTCTACAAGTTTGACCAACTGTAGTAAAATATTGTTTTGCTAAACTAATTAGCAGTTTTGTATTGGCCATGTGGATGGGGCAATGACACACCGGGCCGACCCGGTGTGCGAAAATTTTGAAATCTGAACAATAAAATCGCAAAATCCTAACATCTAGACTAGCCTCAAGCCGTCCTACTGTTGGAAATTTCAAACCCTACACCCCCACTTAGGTTGGAAAATTTCCAACTGATGACAATTCCAATGACAATGTTGACCAATTGTATGACACTATTGTTTTCTTAAATTAACTAGAAGTTTTTGACTGGCCACGGGGGAGGGACCAGGACACAAGCTTTCCAAGTGTTGGAAATTTCCAACCTGTCACCTCCTTAAGGTTGGAAAATTTCCAACTGATGACCATTTCTGTCAAAATTTTTGACAAAAAATAGGACCATATGCAAATATTGGTCGAAAAACAATAAATTCCCCTCAATAAATTGTTTTTACCTGAAATTAGGAATTACCAACTATTGAAAATATAGCTCTCTGCTGGGGGGGGGGGGGGGGTGAGACACCCCACACCCCCTCTAGCCACATCCCTGATGTTACATACTGTATAGACTTGGACGTATATATACAAATTTAATGTATGTGCCACGCTCTGTTACTGAGTGAGTTTTCTAATAACGTAGTACGTTATTGTCATATTTATATTCTGCAATAATTTGTACCTAAGAGACCGATTCTTATGTTTTATTGTGTTTTTATACTCCGAGGTGGGGACAATCTCGGTTTATTTACAGTATGCATGTTCTGAAATAACGATTACGGTCTGTTCGTTTATCGATTCTGGTCTGTTCGTTTACTGCATGAACCACATTATATGGAGTGTAATCCGTAATATGAATCTGGATTCTCCCACGAAATAAGGACTCTGGGAATATGGTGCCGGACATTTGCAGAGTTAGGTCACCAGAGGGTGAATTTAGTGAAACTATCCCACACATCAGGCTAGCATAACTAAATTCGCACTCTGGAACCCCATTATTATGGCTCATGTTCTCTGGAAAGTATTTTTTATTATCAAATTAAAAAGTTTTTGAGTTTCTTCAGAAACTTCTTCACACAAATTATTTTTTAGTTTAGTTTCTCTATATCCCCAAATTGGCAGACGACATATTGCATAATCGAGGTGCCCAGTGGATGCACATCACAATATTCACAATCTGAGTCCAGGTCTCCCATAGCAGATGAGGCATAAGCAGAATGCGGTCCCCAGAGGGTGAGTTTATTGATGCTCTATATTAACCATCTCGGGACCTCATTCTGCAAATGTCCGGCACCATATTCACAACTACGCTTATTGTTACAAGATAGATGAGTTGTACGTATGTTTGTTTAATGTTTTTCGTTTTGGTGGTATTCCATTTTATGCATGCCAATGAAACTTCCAAAAATTTCGCTGACTCAATGTGTTTTCCCACTGAATCTATACAGAGAAAGCTCATGGAAGCACCATTGCCTTATGTGTAGTTAAGGATGGATGAATTAAGCTATACGCATAGCAGCAGTGAACGTTCAGGCGACCACGATTAAATCGTAAGTGGAGGAATCGGGCCCGACAAAGTCGTGGATAGTTTGTTCACACGATTGCGATGTCGTCCAGATGAGGATATCGTTCGTTGTTCGGAAGAAATGGTTAACCACGTGATTGACTATATATACCCTACGATCTACGATTTTTACGTACACCCGAATGCGATTCCGTCGCAATTGGAGGTAACCAAGGAAACACCACGATTTCGCATCTAAAATAAAACAGTGTTTAATATTATTGCCATTTACTAATGATTAATGTGAAGAAAAATGGAAGATATGGTGAAATATTAATTAAATTTCCTATTTTCGTGTATATGACGTCATTTTCGGCGGCCATTTTGAATTTTTTTCGAAATTATTGCCGTCATTTTGAAGAAGGACATCATACCAACAAAATGGCATACATTTTGTCTGTGTCTTTTGCTAACAACCGATCAATGGCAAATGTCTTAAAATGTCTTAAAATGACGCTATAATATCACGCTTGATGACTGTTTCAAAAACATTGCCATTTACCAATGATTAATGTGAAGAAAAATGGAAGATATGGTGAAATATTAATTAAATTTCCTATTTTCGTGCATATGACGTCATTTTTCGGCGGCCATTTTGAATTTTTTCGAAATTATTTTGCCGTCATTTTGAAGAAGGACATCGCATACATTTTGTCTGTGTCTTTTGCTAACAACCGATCTATTACAACGATTAAATACAGCTGGTCGGAATTAGAGGAAATGGCGGCCATCTTGGATTCAAATGGCTCTAGCACCTAGTAGGGCCACCTTTATTTTTCGGTGAAATCCGGATTCTTTATCTGGATACCATAGGGAACAATAAAAATAAGGTTATTTGTAATCATCGGGGGGGGGGGGGGGGGGGTGCACGTGGACCTTATTGGCTCCCCGACTGGTTTTACTGGCCATCTTGTCATGAGCATGCGCAGTCCAACTATCGGTTACTACCCACGACGGAAAACTTTCCACTTACGATTGAATCGTGGTCGTCTGAACGTTTAATCGTAAATTACTCTTATCATTTACCAGTTCATATACAGTCTCGTGATTACTCTGAACAATCCGGCTGGCCATCAGACAGTGACGGCACGCCATGGTATGTTCAACCATCTATATCAATCAGAAGCAGAAGCCACACAGCACAAGGACACTATTGACATTCACGACAGCATTAACCGTACTTCGTGAGTTGAGTGTTTACTACCCTCTCTTCTGCTTTAGTATATTAACCCTTTACCAAACAAACCGGCCAAAACCGCCCAAATAAAGCTTCAACAGCCTAAAATATCTTCGGTCTGTCTCAATAACACCATACAAATATGGATATCATTGGAACCGGTTCATTGACCACATTGTGATGGTTACATTTATGCCCTGTACCAATGCATTCTCTTATATATGCGAGTCGACCATAGGTCGCCTCGCATATATAAGAGAATGCATTGGCCTAAAAATAATCTTTTTTTAACACTTTTTACCATATTTTCTTACATTCTTTAACAATTTTATAATTTTTTCTTACATTTTTTAACAATTTTTATAATATTTTTCTACATTCTTTGACAATTTTATCATTTTTAATATGTTAAGCCAATGCATTCTCTTATATATGCGAGGCGACAATGGTCGACTCGCATATATAAGAGAATGCATTGGCACAGGGCCGTTCTGTTGGGTAAAGGTTAATGTAACATACCAGTTGAAGACTAACACCAAACATCTAAACGTGTGTCCGTTACTCGTAATAATAACTACCATGATATGTTCCATTCATTACGATGGGCTACAATGGGTAACGAAATTTGAATGGGGAATGAATGAAATGATCTGGCGTAAATACGCTGCGCTCGTTACAAATACGGTCGATGTGGTGTAACTGTGGGCCGCAGTGGGCGTATTGTAATGTGACGTCACCCCCCCCCCCCGGGGAAGATCTCTCGGTTTTATAGTTAAAGTTTTATATACTTGGTGTGAATGTTATTCTAAAATTAGGTATATTTGCATGTTCGATAAAAGTCTCGTTAGTTTCATTGCGAATATCAGGTAATATGATCATACGTAAACGTAATTTGCGCCCGTTTGTTACTGTTCATGGGATTATCGGATGAATTTTTATCTTTAGAAGGATTTGATGATAAACCGTAACGGGACACAAGACAATCATATATATGTAAATAATCACATATATCGTAAATGTTTGGCAGACCGTGCAATACGTGTCCCAGCTGTCTGGTCATCGACGCAGTCCTCAGTGTCTGGAGTTTTGCGCGCCGATGTAGGTTGTGACGTCATGATGCACGTCTTGATGTCATGACGCCTTTACTGGTTTTCCAAAAAGTTATCTTAAAAGTACTCTGCGATCTTTCAATCGGAACTTATAGTTTCACTTTGTCGGCCTTGAACTTTGAGAGTAATTCATCAATATTTTAGGCGAAAATACCGTTAGAAAATGGAAGATCCTATCTAAACGGCCAGTAAGTCCCCTATATTCCTCTTTCGGGGCAAATATTTTTAATAATTTTATAAAATATGTAAACAAAACTTTTTCATACAATATCACTTTTTTGTTAACCAGAACTTTGGTTTAATTTACATTAATTTTTTTAAATATCTTTGGCTTTAGGGGCATGTTGTTCCTACATATGATGAAGTATAGCTCACATTTGATGGAACAAAGTTTTTAATTTTTGCCCTGGAGCATTTTGCCCAATTACACATTTCGATGTGGTATTAATCAATACAAAATGGCGGCCGTCGCCAACAATAATTTTGGGACTCGGCTGACCCTTGAGTTATGAATAAATTATATATTTTAGGTAAGTTCAATCTATTTTAAGATTGGGCTGAAAAAGTCGGATTAGTATATCTCATATCCGCGTACGCATACCCTAGGTCGCTTGGCTTCCGCGGCTTCGCCGCGGGAGAGCGGGCGCTATAATTGCTCATTTGCATAAGTTCGTCAGTTTGAGACTCCCAAATTGAATGTGGGTTTTGTCAAATTTCAATAAAAAATTATGTTTTATTTGCAGTTGTAACTATTTTTTAGAATAGCCCGGTCACCAAAAATCATTCTATTCATTTTTGCCCAGGATACATTATCCATTCCACACTAGCGTAATGCACGGAAGCCCCAGGTGCGTGCATGAAGTTGTTCTACGCATAACTGCTTTCAATTCTGTGATATGTCTAAAGGGGTACGGTACGCCATTTTCAATAAATTCCCGGTAATAACAATGATCTAATATCGATAATATATAGAAAAATAAGTAACTTGAGTCGAAGATGTATCCAGGGAACGTTCAGGTTAATCGGTAATCGTAAAATCAAAGTTAATAATTTGATATAAATTTAATTTATGGCTGGAGCCATAAATTAAATTACCATTTCGTGTACAAGACGCAATCAAAATTAATTGAGGGATAATGGATTGGTAAACGCAATGGACACACGATCGTGTAAAACATTATTTTTGATACGGTGAGTAAAACCAGGCCACTCACTGAGTAGTGACTATACAATAACTTAAATGGGTATATGGGACTAGTATGTATATAATATAACTTTTATTTTAAACATTTGCTTGAAAACTGTACAAACATTGCTCGACAACGACAATTTGTATTATCGCATTCCGACTAATTTGCCATCCGTAAGATTACCTCGTACTGAATATACTTTAAAATAATGGAAAAAAATGGTTACCTTATTCTACGACTCAGAGACTATAGAAACCAACAACAACATTTGAGTACAGTATCCCTTTAATGACTATGAATAACAGAACCAACTTTTATACAGAAATGAACCTTGTTTAATATGGCATTTATGTATCACGTAAATTCCATAAATTTGAAATATGGGATGTATGTGGGATTAACGGACCACATTCTTCCACGTGAACGTGGAAATTATGTGTCGGTAAATCTCACGTATAATTATGTCGAATTTATGGAAGTTTACGTGATCCGTATTATATATGCCACAAATCTAGACATTTAATGGAAAATACGTGACTTTTAACTGAAATTAAATTTCTAATATAGATATATATTTAAGCACCATTTATATTCGAAATAACACATTTATAGATGCTTTAAATTAAAAATATATGTGTAATTTACGGTGAACTTTCAAGTTTATTCGAAATAAAACTTTTATGGATATATTTATTTATTACATGATTCTGCCCTAATACCATTCAATAAACCCGTTCTGAAAATTTTGATATTAAACGTTTAATAACAGGAAATAGTGCCAGGTGATCTTTGACTTCCGGTTTGTCGTCTGTTTACATTCCGTACGCTATGTCTCAAAATACTATGGCTTCCAATATTTTTCCAACAAACTATAATGATTGAAGAGTTTGAAAAGTTATTTCATTAAATTTATGCCATTAAATACGTCGAAGAGTCTTTATTTATCTGGGATTATTTCTTCACGCGGTCAAACAGTGCATAGTTACGTGAAACGTCATCGCAGATCTTTTTGAAGCCGATTTTAGTTCCACGTCTCATTTGTTGATTTAAGTATGTTTTATCTGGGTTTTGGATCATGTAATAAAAATAAAATATACAACTCGCCCTCAGTTTATAGCGGAATTTACAAAACTTGTCCAGTAAATTATGTCTGAACCGAGCCAGAGCTAATTTATACTGCACGAGTTTTGTAAATTCCGCTATAAACTGGGGACTCTTTGTAGATCCTCTATACCCACATCTACGTGCCCTTTATATACGAGAAACTTAATATATTCCCATGATATGCATCTTTAAAATCACCGTTATCTGTATAATAGACAGCATCATCCATGTCACCCAATCACATAATCTTGGTGGTTATACATTATTCCACAGCGGTGTGGTTGGCTCAAGTGTGTATGTAAATTAAATCTTTTTCTGCCTTTAATTCGAAGTCATACACAGAAGTTCCATAACACTCCATCTATAAACCGCGGGCACTCGCCTATATTGATAAGACTGGCTGCTTATTACGCGCGCCGTGTGTATACTATAATGTAGAGATTCTTGTTTCACCTGGGCGCATGGGGTTTTATTTATAGAACTGGGAATTTTTGGGAGGATTAAAAGTCGAACTGCGAACCGGAGGCCAAGTCCGGTAAAAGGTGTAGTTGGGAAATTTCAATTTCGTTTATTGTCGTTAACATTATATGTCAATAATGTTGATTTTTGGTTTGTGATAAGCTATGCCAATTACAAATAAAGAACTGAAAAAGATAATTTGTAAGTCTTATATTTCAACTTTTATAGAAATGTTTCGTTCTGCAGCCCACTGGGGATTGTGGTCGAAGACGGCCGAGTCGGCCACCGGTTCGTTAATTAGGTGCTGGTTGTTATTGTTATTTTAATGGATTTCTGAGTTGGTCATTCGCGAAACCAATATATTTATATTCTATAATTACACTCATGGGTATATAATATATGATCTTGAGCGCGTTACCATTTCTGACATTGGTTTTCTTGTAATTACTGTACATTGAAGTCGGTTCTCCGTACGAATATGTACATGTACACGTGTACATGTATACAGCAGCGGGAAAAATATTCAATTAATATAAGCGCGGCCGACTGCAGAGACATGAGAGCCTATCATATATATCGTTACAAATGAATGGCATATTTAGACGTTTATATTACATTTAAGTGACATCAAACATCAAATTTAAGGATTTTACAATTTTTCAAATAAACGTGAGTTAAACGTCACGTATATTTTTATACATGGAAATACGTGACATCGCCATATATGTAAACCTTACCTTTAGTCTGGTCGGAAAAGCTACATTTGTGGAATACTAGAACCCTAGAGGCATTTTTGGGGAAAAGCATGAAACTAAGTTTTCTAACATAATTCAAGTATGCTGAATCCAATGAGGGTGCCTGTCGCTGCCTGTGACCCATATTTCACCCATAAAATCAACTTAAAGTCACATACTGTTTTATTGCCGCGAAAATACAGTAAGTCAATATCGAGTCATATTTCACACTCGTTATACATATAATCTCATGAACATGGGAATACTTTGTTATTTGAATCACCCCTCGTGACCTTTCTGTCAGAACTATCTCATCATCTGCTATACATATATGGACAAATATGTTATTTAATAAATAAACGCTCTTTATGAAATCTCACCCAGTTGAAAGTTCTGTGAATCAGGATTAAGTTGAAAATATAACGTTTTTTCATAAATATCTTCTAGATCACTTCATGCTGCTTGGAACTGGTTGAGTAATGTGACTTTATTTTGTGTTTTGTATATTAACTGATCATTGGAGCAATTCAATATGCAATTATTGGGGTCCTAGCCCCTTCCTACAAAAATTCGATTTTTTAGAACGCGGTATAAAATTTCACAATTGGGATTCTAGTCATATTTCAACAAGAAATTAACAGAACGTTGTAATCTAAGTCAGGCATATCATTACCTAGCTATGACTATTCCAACTCATTGGAACCAAAATTCTTACTTTGGCTCAAAATGGCTGCCAAAATGACCGCCAAAATATGGAAAATGGTAAATATTGCCCCAGCGCATCCTGCAATCGCTTACAAGTTGTGGTTGATGTATACAATTGGCTATTCTGCATCCTATACATTGAATACTAACATGTCTGATGCACCACGGTTAATTGTTACTATTGTCACCACTGACATCACCAAAATATTGGACTTTTCTCTCAAAAACTTGACATAAATATCGGCAAAAATTAACTTTTCAGGTATGGACCATTTTTTCAAGTAAAATGTAACTGTCTTTGAATTCAAAACTGTTTATTGTTTTAGTCTATCTTAAATGTGTCACACTACGGTATTTATAGACCAAATTGCTCAAGATGGCTTCCAAAATGGCAACCGAATTTGTAAAAAGTTTTTTTTTACATATATCCCGAATATTCTCTGTGTTATCCGAAAAGGTAGTAAATTGTGACTCACTTGGTTATTATACGTGTTAGTTAATTAACTGACGACTATATATTCTATTCTGGTTGTCCCAGTTCCGTATGAGGCATGACAAATTCATTTTAAAGTATGGAATTTTGTCGAGAACCTTTTTTGTGATTCTGGCCATATTATTGAAAGGAAATGGGCATAACTTTGAGACGGAACCGAGATGAACCATAATCTGTGGTTATTCTGGTCCATTACGATAAAAAAAATATCAACTGGATACAGTGTGGATGACAAGATGGTAGTCAGGGAGTTACTCTATGATCATATGTGAGGTGAATAGGTATACAGGGAGTTATTGTATGTCATGAATGATGTGAATAGGTATACAAGGAGTGATTATATGGTTATGTGTGGGTTGTCCATGGTAAGATGTATAGGTATACAGGGAGATGTCATGGTCATGTGTGAGGTGAATAGGTATGCATGGAGTGACTATGGTGTATGGTTGTGTCTATCCAGTACGGGTGCACCCGATGTGCCTGCATGGACATTGATGTGGTGTATGGATATAGCTACATGGTCATCTATGTGTTGATTTTGTATATATGGAGTGACTGTAAGGTCATGGGTGGGATGTACATGTGTTGTCTGTATGATCATGGATGGGGTGTGTGGATAAATAGGGAGTTATTTTATGGTTACGGGACATGTGTATAGGTATACATGGAATAACTGTACGGTCATGATTGAAGTGTATATGCATACCTGGAGTAAGCTGGGTGGACATTATCGAGCGTGTGGGTATATAGGGAGTGTCCTTGTGGTATATATCTCGTGGATGTATTATCATTGGTGGCGTGTATGATTATACAGTGAGTTGCCGAATTGTCATGTGTGAGGTGTATATGCAACTATGGAAGGTATGAGTGGTCGTGTGTGCAGGTTTTGTGTATATCTGGAAGGGCTGAATGGCCGTTGGTGAGGTGTATATGTATACCTGAAGTGACTTTATGGTATAGGGTTGGCTGCATATGTATATATCGAGTGGTTATATGACTATGTGTGTCGAATAGGTATACATGTAGTGTCATTGGTGAGATGAGTACATGTATATATACAAGGAGTGACTGTATGATCATAAATGTAATGAATATCTATACATGGAGTGACTAAATGGGCATGTGTCAGGTGTATGGGTATACCTGGTGTTCCTGCTTGGTGACTCGTGGCGGTATGGTCATAAGTGTAGGTTATACGGGTATATACACGTGTTGCTATATGGTCATGGGCGAGGGGTATGTGTATATAGCGAGTGGTTATATGGCAATGGATGAGGTGCATATGCATACATGGAGTGACTTTTCTGACATGGCTGGAGTGTATTAGTATATCTTGTGTCGCTATTCGGCTATGGTGTGACACATATGGATACAGGGAGTGACATGGCCAATGGTGAGGTAAATATGTATACAGGGATTGACCAACGTCATGTATGAATGTTTTGAATAGGTACACACGGGGTGACCATATGACCATAGGTCAGGTGAATGAGTATACCAGGTGGCATGGGTGAGGGTATGTGTATGAAGCGAGTGGCTATATGGCCATTGGTGAGGTGCATATGTATACCTGGAGTGACTCTATGGTCATTGTTGTGGTTTGATGTATATATTGAATGTCTATTTGACCATGTGTGTGGAGAATAGGTATACAGGGGATTACCATATGGCCAATGGTGAGGTGAATGCATGGGTATACACGGAGTGACTATATGGTTATGGGTCATGTTTAGGAGTATACCCGGTGTGCCTCCATTGTGACTCATGGCTGTATGGTCATCCTTGGTCATGGTCATCGGTCAGGCGTTCGTGTATACATTGGGTCACTATATTTGTATGTCTGTAGTGTTTATGTATATATGGAATTACTGTGTGATAATTAGTGGCTATCGCTTTCCACGTTTAACGTTTCCCCCATGTACACAAACACCATCAAGATGGAGAACTCTCTGACATGACCTCTCTATTGATTAACATATCCTTGAGTTATTGTGGAAATCGATAGCAACCCAAGGTACACATGTACAACCCACCCATTACTTCAGTCACTCCATATGTACATAAACACCACACAAATGACAATATAGTCAACCACTTTATACACGTACACCTGACGATACAGCCACGATTCACCATGCATGAACACCAGGTATACTCCTACACCTGGCACATGACCATATAGTCACTCTATGTATACATATTCACCACATTTACGATCATACATTCACTCAGTGTATACACATCTCACTATGGACCATACAGGCACTACATGTATACCTATTCGCCATACCCATGACCATAGGATAAATACAGGTATACATATACACCTCACCAATGGTGAGCCCTTCCAGATATACCAATACCCACGCACACGACCACTTATACCTTCCATATACACCTCACACATGACAATTCAGCAACTCACTGTATACTGTACTCATACACGCCGCTCCAATGATCAGTTACTATACAAAACACAAAATAAAGTAACATTACTCAACCAGTTCCAAAAAACATGAACTAATATAGAAGATATTTGTTGAAAAAACGTCATATTTTCAACATCCGGCAGCCATTTTGGCGGCCATCTTGGAGGGTGAGTTTCAATTTGGCGCCAAAAAAGTGTCATTATGTCTCAGCTTCACGACAATATATACATATGTATACATTTTACTAGATTTTCCCGCTATAATTTGCATAAAACTGACTTAGGATCTGATCTGAAAAATGGCGGCCAGGATGTACGCCATCTTGTCTGGAGTCTACACGGCCACTTTATTTTTCTTGTTAATATTGCTTAAAAGTTGAAGGACATAATAAGGAACAAAATGAGTGGTGAAGTTAAGTCCCAGGGGGGTGCAAGGGTACCCCTATTGGCTCCCGGACTATAAGAGAATTCTTACGAGAATCGTCGATAAATATACAAAACAGCAATGTCTTACCGTAGGTACCTGATTAATATGATGTTAATGTTTCAGAATTATTACTGTGATGATAGTATCATGATACAATGCGGCTTTGAACGTTCCGCGTGGAGTATATAAGTTTGAGTAAGTTCCTTGGCCAGTTACGTGATTTCATATGACGTTGTACGGTGTGCCGGATCAACAACCCTCCAGCGAAGAAAACACGAAGATTTTAAAAGCCTTTTATTGAACCCTATGTTCATCCAATCGGGCGACAGGCAGTCTATTCGTGTTCGGCACCTTCGAATTATGGTAAAAAAGTTGGTTTGACACTTTTCCGCGGAAATGCTTCTAGAAATGTCTTTTCTGAGAATTACGACTAGACTACTTTCCATCCAGTGAAACAGACCATCTTTTCGTTGACATACAGATACCACATAGAGACGTACGTGTACTGTTCTCCAGGATTTCATGGATCTAGATGCGAACAGCCTTGTCAGTTTCCAAACGAAGTGTGTGCGGATAACGGCCAGGTTCATTGTGCATCTGGTTCGTAACATATAACACCTAGAGCCATTATATTTGATTGATTTGAGGTTATCAAGGTCTTTTCCGAGTCAAGTTAAATCAAACTTTTTATTCACATAAACCACAAATCTGGAACAAATCTCGAAGAGAAATTGTACACAAATAAACAGCGGCATCCGAAGATAATTATGTAAGCACATCAACAAAAGAAAGTCCCCCCCTAATATATTTGGTAATATTTAATGAGATATTGGATCGATTTTGACGAAACTTTACGCAAATATTTAGTGGTATCTGAGACACAACATGTGCGAGGCACCGTCCTGTGAGTTGTGTTGTGGTCGACTGAGCACGAATTGAATGGAAGAGGGATGCTTTTCAAAAGTTGCAAAATACTTGTATGCATGTGTCTTTTTGAGCTGTTACCACAACTCCACCATTGTCATTACGTGTATATTGACACTCTTTCTTTGCTCGTGTACATATATCGTGCATAAATAGGGCTTGCACGTATATCAAGTCATCTCGTTTTGTCATGAAATGCACAGCTTAGCGAAATAAACTATACCATTATAGTAGTGCACTCAACAATACTATGACTCTACAGAGAGTAATCAATTGGTTCCGAGAATTACGTTAAATAATTCACGAGAGGCGAGAGACGTCGTTAAGAAATGAGTGCAGGTTAACGCACTTGTTTTTTACACAAACGTCTCTCGCCTCGAGTGAATTATCGAACGTAATTCTCGGAACTAATTGATTAATCTATTATTACACTTCTGCATCAATTTGGTTCGCCAAGTATGATTAAAACACACAGAATTAATTCATGAAAGTCCCGATGTGGAAAAAGATCAACAATAGAAAATTCAGTATAGATCAGAAAGCGACGTCACGTCAAAGACGTCATGGGAAATAATGACATAATTCACTAGTGGCATTACCATTTTTAATTAACAGCGTTTTCAACGGAAATCGCGCACCTGAATGTAATAAAGAGGTATACACGCATGTACGCATCATGCAGCGCAATTAATTGTCATTGATTAATTATCATAATCACACTAACATAGCATAAATGTTTTGAGCGACGCGAAAATGTGCATAATTACCGTATGAAAACTTTACCTACATAAATGGTGATACAAACTGATTCGTTGTTTTCGTGAAGCATGCAGCAAATGGTATTTCTGCATTTGTGTTTTGTTTTCAAGGTTGGACTGGGGCGCAGTGCAACAGTGACATAAACGAATGTGTGGCGCATCGGAACATATGTGGGACCAATCGAGTTTGTAAGAATTTTGATGGTGGATACACTTGCGACTGTGCACATGGGTGGAGCGGATACGACTGTAAGAATGACATAAACGAGTGCCATGGTCAACATATCTGCCACAACGGAACATGTATTAACACAGATGGGAGCTACACATGTGCGTGTCGAGATGGCTACAGTGGACGAAATTGTCTGACACCACCAGCTCCATGTTGGAATAATCCATGTAAAAACCAGGGAACGTGTTTAGAACACGAAGGACACTTTATATGCCATTGTAAAATTGGGTGGAAAGGAAGTACGTGCGAGATCGATATCGATGAATGTAAAGAGTTCCACGATGTTTGTAATTCTCACGGAGTCTGTACAAATACCAACGGGTCTTATTCATGTCACTGCTCTAACGGGTGGACTGGAAGTACATGCAGCATGGACGTGGACGAATGTGAACATCACGACTTCTGTTCGCACGGCGGCGCGTGTGAAAACATACCCGGGACTTTCAAATGTCACTGTGCCAATGGGTGGAGTGGAGTGATATGTACAGTCGATGTGAATGAATGTTTGACAAATACAGACCCATGTGGACCCCATGGCCGTTGTTTCAACACTGCCGGAAGTTACTTTTGCGCATGCGAACCTGGGTATGGAGGATCGCATTGTCATTTTGATATCAACGAATGCAGCGACGGATCGGAATGTCACCACGGTCGTTGTCACAATACGATTGGATCGTACGTCTGCGCATGCGAAAAAGGCTTCACGGGGAGACAGTGCAACGAAGATGTCGACGAATGTGTCAACCATCCATGGCTTTGCGGTAACCATGGGAATTGTGTGAACACCCCAGGGAGTTATCGCTGTGTATGTCACGATGCTCACAGTGGAGCGAATTGTTCTGTTCCAAATCCATGCGACTCCAATCCATGTCAGAATTCCGCCACATGTGTTCCCAAAGAGGGAAACTTTAGTTGCCAATGTAATGTTGGCTGGGATGGCCATACGTGTTCCAATGACATCAATGAATGTCTTGCAGCCGACGGAATATGTGGATCACATGGGGTATGTTTGAACACAGAAGGTAGCTACGCTTGTGATTGCCACGATCACTATAGTGGGGCCAACTGTTCCATCCCAAACCCGTGCGACAATAATCCATGCCTGCATTCAGGTAGCTGTGTAGTGACAGAGATCGGTCATTTTTGGTGTTATTGTGATATCGGATGGTATGGTTGCACGTGTTCTCTTGATGTTGACGAATGTGCCGATCAACATATATGTGGGTATCACGGCGGATGTCATAACTTACCCGGAAGTTATTTATGCGAATGCCATGGCAACTATACCGGCATTTATTGTTCGTATGCTGATCCATGTGACAGTAAGCCTTGCGAAAACAACGGCGCATGTCATCGGACAGGAGATATGTCATACGTCTGCGACTGTGATCAGCAATGGACTGGACAACAGTGTAGTATCGACGTCAATGAATGTCTTAATTCGTCCATATGTGGCGAACACGGAACATGTATGAACACGCACGGAAATTATTCCTGTCTTTGTCATCAAGATTACATTGGTTACCAATGTAGTGTGTTCGACTACTGTGGTTCACAGCCATGCCAACATGGTGGGGCTTGTCACCTTGGTAACGAAACGTTCGCGCGTTTTTGCGAGGATATGTGGACTGGTTCGACTTGCGCAGTAGATGTGGACGAATGTCTGGTATACGACACTTGGAAGCTATGCGGACCTAATGAAGTCTGTGAAAATCTGCCAGGAAGTTTCCAGTGTGTCTGTGATCGTAATCATACTGGATTTCTCTGTCTGTTGTTAATCAATGACGGAGTCCCACTCAGAACCACAACGAATGACGGAGTCCCACTCAGAACCACAACCAATGACGGAGTCCCACTCAGAACCACAACCAATGACGGAGTCCCACTCAGCACCACAACGAATGACGGAGTCCCACTCAGAACCACAACCAATGACGGAGTCCCACTCAGAACCACAACCAATGACGGAGTCCCACTCAGCACCACAACGAATGACGGAGTCCCACTCAGAACCACAACCAATGACGGAGTCCCACTCAGAACCACAACCAATGACGGAGTCCCACTCAGCACCACAACGAATGACGGAGTCCCACTCAGAACCACAACCAATGACGGAGTCCCACTCAGAACCACAACCAATGACGGAGTCCCACTCAGCACCACAACGAATGACGGAGTCCCACTCAGAACCACAACCAATGACGGAGTCCCACTCAGAACCACAACCAATGACGGAGTCCCACTCAGCACCACAACGAATGACGGAGTCCCACTCAGAACCACAACCAATGACGGAGTCCCACTCAGAACCACAACCAATGACGGAGTCCCACTCAGCACCACAACGAATGACGGAGTCCCACTCAGAACCACAACCAATGACGGAGTCCCACTCAGCACCACAACCAATGACGGAGTCCCACTCAGAACCACAACCAATGACGGAGTCCCACTCAGAACCACAACCAATGACGGAGTCCCACTCAGAACCACAACCAATGACGGAGTCCCACTCAGCACCACAACCGAGACTGGTGATATTCTGTCGACATCAGACTCCAATCAGCACACAGATAAATATCCAGATATCAAGGACTCCGGTGAGTGTATATAACAATTGTTCAATTTACAGTCTGGCTGACCCAAACCAAATTGACGTCATCACTATTATAGAAAACTTAATCAGAAAGTTTTCATAAAGGTAACGTGCATGGGATCTGTATATCATATGGACTTGAATTATTGTGTTCTATTTAAAGATCACGTCACCTGGAATAGTATCAGAGCACGCGCTTAACGTAATGTAAAGTGGCGCTCTCGTTGGGAAAAAGCGCAATAACAACGGCTTTCCGATTGGTCAGATTGTCTATCTTAACCAATTAGATTTAAAGTTGCATACAAATGGTTGTTGTTAAGCCCTGTATAGTTCAAAAATCGCCACCTCGTCGTTAGCATTTCCACGAATTACCAATTACCACACGCAATATAAGCATGGGGTCAAAGTTATCTACACGGGTGAGTCATCTACACAAAAAAGTACTTTATATCTTGTTTCGGACGACACAATGTCACACACATAAAAAAAAAATTCTTTTACTGTGATTTGAGACTTCAGTTCTTAGACTGTGTTGGGCTTGTGTTTGACACTGTCAGTCTCAGACTCTGTGTCTTTGTTATTGTGGTTAACTAATGATTCAATGAATCATTTACTTTAAGTTAACTATAGCTAGGTACTGATAACTGGCATCAAACATATGTATTGTATTCATGCATTTGACAAGCTAGGACCATGGTAGGTAGATATACGTGTGGTTATATTAGTCATTAGGTGAATAGCAATGCATGGAGATCCATCCACACAGGTTGATACTTCACAAGTATATTCACAAGTCGCATTAATTAATGTAGGCCTACTGCTAAATCTGTTATCAATGGTACGTACTGTATAGATATATATATATATATATATATATATATATATATATATATATATATAACTTCTTTAATGCATGTGCCACGCCCTGTTACTGAAACCATGTCATTTGTAATTGGAATGAGTAAGCTTTCTAATAACGTAGTACGTTATTGTCATATTATAATAGTATGAGCACCCTATATACAGTTGTCGGAATCGCTGGCTGTACATAATCTATTCAACAGCTACACGTTCGATATTCGGAAACAATTTGACATCCTTTGTATTATTACTGTAGACTTCAGTCCCCGGCAACCATCATGTACACATGTACATCATGTACGCTGGATCTAAAACTGCCACCATGTACACAGAGTTCGGTCTCCTGCTACCATAGTACCATCATGCACATATACTTCAGTCCCCCTGTCACACTGGCCTGAACACTACCATATTGTACACAGAATGAGAGGAAATCGCTCATTGTGTTATTTGATACTTTTGTCGTTTACAATTTGTTCTGCATTATTCTGAGAAACAGAAACCGAACTGTCTATTTTCATTTGGAAAATGGCTTTATTACACTCCTATGCGCGATTTCCATTGAAAACGCAGTTAATTAAAAATGGTAATGTCACTAGTGAATTATGTCGTTTCCCATTGAAACCATTGACGTTACGTCACTTATTGAGCTAGATTGAATTTTCGATTGTTGATCTTTCTCCACATCGGGACTTTCATGCATTAATTGTGTGTGTTTTAATCATATATTTGGTGAACCAAATTGATGCAGAACTGTAATAAATAGAGTAATCAATTAGTTCCGAGAATTACGTCTCTCGCCTCTCGTGAATTATTTAACGTAATTCTCGGAACCAATTGATTACTCTATATATCAAGCCAGAATGAATTGCAACTGACAAAACAGATTTAATTACGAAAAAATATATGATGGCAGCGGTCAGACCAGCGTGGCGCGGGGACGGAACACTATAAACATTATGGCAGCGGTCAGACCAGCGTGGCGCGGGGACGGAACTCTATAAACATTATGGCAGCGGTCAGACCAGCGTGGCGCGGGGACGGAACTCTATAAACATTATGGCAGCGGTCAGACCAGCGTGGCGCGGGGACGGAACTCTATAAACATTATGGCAGCGGTCAGACCAGCGTGGCGCGGGGACGGAACTGTATAAACATTATGGCAGCGGTCAGACCAGCGTGGCGCGGGGACGGAACACTATAAACATTATGGCAGCGGTCAGACCAGCGTGGGGCGGGGACGGAACTCTATAAACATTATGGCAGCGGTCAGACCAGCGTGGCGAGGGGACGGAACTCTATCTCCCGGGCTTACAACGACACGCGCCTATCTTCTTATTGGCCTATATATATACAGTGATTTGTGGTTGGCTGACACTGATACCAACACGGATGTTGCTGCATGATACTCTTATAGTTGGACGTATTATGTGTGGCATCGTTATTATAGCAGGAGTGGCACTTCCCCGACTCAGGCCTTACTATTCCAGATGGGTGGGTGGGTTATACATAGGATCACAGAAGCTACCGGCTGACCATTGCGGCTTTCCCCGACGGGGAGATTACCACCCCCACCCGACATGAGGGTTGTAGCCCCTGTCCTCTCATCTGGTGCCACACCTGTGTTACGACGAACACGTTTCCGGAAGTATCTCTTTGTCTCTGCTGGTTTTCTACTCGCACTGCGAATTGTTTCCGTTGGGTATATATAGGCAGAATTAAAAAAAAACGGTTTACGGAAAAGTTATTTTCCACCGTTTCGTGACTATTTGAACCAGATAAATGATGATATTATGGATGAGTTTCGTGACTATTTGAACCAGATAAATGATGACATTATGGGTGATTATAGACTGCATAGTATTTTCAGTAAAATCCACAGGTCCTGAAATACGTTTATATTACAAATATGTCACAAACCTAAAGACTTGTTTTCATAGTGTACAGTTTGCATTATGTGTAAGCTTTCTCAAATACTAAAATATATAGTCACTGTTAATTCAGATGAAGTATATATACGTGCCGAACATGAACCTGGTTAATATATAGAACACTGTGTGAGGCTACGTGCCGAACATGAACCCGGTTAATATATATACCACTATGTGAGGGTACGTGCCGAACATGAGCCCGTTAATATATATAACACTATGTGAGGCTACGTTGGTGTCGCCCCCGACCCTGAATCGTGAATAGTTAATACCATGCTTGCAGTTAACAGAGAGGGTGAATACCGAACAGCACTTAAAAGATGGGGTGAATACTGAATAGCAGTTAACAGAGAGGGTGAATACTGAATACCAGTTAACAGATGGGGTGAATACTGAATATCAGTTAACATATGGGGTGAATCATGAATACCAGTTAACATATGGGGTGAATACTGAATATCAGTTAACAGATGGAGTGAATACTGAATATCAGTTAACAAATGGGTAAATCCTGAATATCAGTTAACAAATGGGTAAATCCTGAATATCAGTTAACATAGGGGTGAATCCTGAATATCAGTTAACATAGGGGTGAATCCTGAATATCAGTTAACATAGGGGTGAATCCTGAATATCAGTTAACATAGGGGTGAATACTGAATATCAGTTAACATAGGGGTGAATACTGAATATCAGTTAACATAGGGGTGAATCCTGAATATCAGTTAACATAGGGGTGAATCCTGAATATCATTTAACATAGGGGTGAATACTGAATATCAGTTAACATAGGGGTGAATACTGAATATCAGTTAACAGAGGGGTGAATACTGAATATCAGTTAACATAGGGGTGAATCCTGAATATCAGTTAACAGATGGGGTGAATCCTGAATATCAGTTAACATAGGGGTGAATACTGAATATCAGTTAACATAGGGGTGAATACTGAATATCAGTTAACAGAGGGGTAACTAACAAATGGGTAAATCCTGAATATCAGTTAACATAGGGATGAATGCTGACTAGCATTTAATAGATAGGGTGATTCCTGAATATCTGTTAACACATGGATGAATACTGAATACCAGTTAACAGAGGGTGAATACTGAATAGTCAACATATGGGGTGAATCCTGAATATCTGTTAACATAGGGGTAACTCCTGAATATCTGTTAACATAGGGGTAACTCCTGAATATCTGTTAACATAGGGGTAAATACCGGATACCAGTTAACATAGGGGTATATCCTGAATACCAGTCAACATAGGGGTGGATCATGAATATCAGTTAACATATGGGTGAATCGTGAATACCAGTTAACATAGGTTGAATCATGAATACCAGTTAACATATGGGGTGACTACTGAACCAGTTAACAGATGGGGTGAATACTGAATATCAGTTAACATAGGGGTAAATCCTGAATATCAGTTAACAGATGGGGTGATTCATGAATATCAGTTAACACGTGGATGAATACTGAATACCAGGTAACATATGGATGAACACTGAATACAAGTTAACAAAGGGTGAATTCTGAATATATGTTGACAGATGGGTGAATACTGAATGCCAGTTAGCAGAGGGGTGAATACTGAATGCCAGTTAACAGATGGGGTGAAAACTGAATACCAGTTAACAGAGGGGTGAAACGTGAACATCAGTTAACAGGGGTGAATAATGAATACATTTCATTAATACTGAATACCAGTTAACAGAGGGGTAAATACTGAATACCAGTTAACAGAGGGGTGAATACTGAATACCAGTTAACAGAGGGGTGAAACATGAACATCAGTTAACAGGGGTGAATACTGAACACATTTCATTAATACTGAATACCACTTAACATAGGGGTAAATACTGAATACCAGTTAACAGAGGGGTGACTAACAAATGGGTAAATCCTGAATATCAGTTAACATAGGGATGAATGCTGACTATCATTCAATAGATAGGGTGATTCCTGAATATCTGTTAACACATGGATGAATACTGAATACTAGTCAACAGAGGGTGAATACTGAATAGTCAACATATGGGGTGAATCCTGAATATTTGCTAACATAGGGGTAACTCCTGAATATATGTTAACAGAGGTATGCGAATCCTGAATACCAGTTAACATAGCGGGTAAATACTGCATGTCAATTAACAGAGGGGGGAATACTGAATACCAGTTAACAGAGGGGTGAATACTGAATACCAATTAACAGAGGGGTGAAACATGAACATCAGTTAACAGGGGTGAATACTGAATACATTTCATTAATACTGAATACCACTTAACAGAGGGGTAAATACTGAATACCAGTTAACAGAGGGGTGAATACTGAATACCAGTTAACAGAGGGGTGAAACATGAACATCAGTTAACAGGGGTGAATACTGAACAGATTTCATTAATACTGAATACCACTTAACATAGGGGTAAATACTGAATACCAGTTAACAGAGGGGTGACTAACAAATGGGTAAATCCTGAATATCAGTTAACAGAGGGATGAATGCTGACTATCATTCAATAGATAGGGTGATTCCTGAATATCTGTTAACACATGGATGAATACTGAATACTAGTCAACAGAGGGTGAATACTGAATAGTCAACATATGGGGTGAATCCTGAATATTTGTTAACATAGGGGTAACTCCTGAATATATGTTAACAGAGGTATGCGAATCCTGTATACCAGTTAACATAGCGGGTAAATACTGCATGTCAATTAACATAGGGGTGAATACTGAATACCAGTTAACAGAGGGGTGAATACTGAATACCAATTAACAGAGGGGTGAAACATGAACATCAGTTAACAGGGGTGAATAATGAATACATTTCATTAATACTGAATACCACTTAACAGAGGGGTAAATACTGAATACCAGTTAACAGAGGGGTGAATACTGAATACCAATTAACAGAGGGGTGAAACATGAACATCAGTTAACGGGGGTGAATACTGAATACATTTCATTAATACTGAATACCACTTAACAGAGGGGTAAATACTGAATACCAGTTAACAGAGGGGTGAATACTGAATACCAGTTAACAGAGGGGTGAAACATGAACATCAGTTAACAGGGGTGAATACTGAACAGATTTCATTAATACTGAATACCACTTAACATAGGGGTAAATACTGAATACCAGTTAACAGAGGGGTGACTAACAAATGGGTAAATCCTGAATATCAGTTAACAGAGGGATGAATGCTGACTATCATTCAATAGATAGGGTGATTCCTGAATATCTGTTAACACATGGATGAATACTGAATACTAGTCAACAGAGGGTGAATACTGAATACTAGTCAACAGAGGGTGAATACTGAATACTAGTCAACATATGGGGTGAATCCTGAATAGTCAACATATGGGGTGAATCCTGAATATTTGTTAACATAGGGGTAACTCCTGAATATATGTTAACAGAGGTATGCGAATCCTGAATACCAGTTAAAATAGCGGGTAAATACTGCATGTCAATTAACAGAGGGGTGAATACTGAATACAAATTAACAGAGGGATGAATACTGAATACCAATTAACAGAGGAGTGAATACTGAATACCAATTAACAGAGGGGTGAATACTGAATACCAATTAACAGAGGGGTGAATCCTGAATATCTGTTAACAGAGATATATGCGATTCTTGAATACCAGTTAA
The DNA here is from genome assembly GCA_032622095.1 of Siphonodentalium dalli. Lineage (NCBI taxonomy): Eukaryota > Metazoa > Mollusca > Scaphopoda > Gadilida > Siphonodentaliidae > Siphonodentalium > Siphonodentalium dalli. The sequence goes on from CP136061.1 coordinate 7,449,896, forward strand.
CATAGGGGTGATTACTGAATGCCAGTTAACAGAGTTAACATATGATTGCCGGAAAATAGTGTAATATGTAGCTATCATATATCACCGCCATTCGGCAAACGTCGTCAGATTCCTTACCGTTTCAAACTCGGATGCGACAGGTTTGATGAACAATATCAACAACAACAACAACGACGACAACAACAACAATAACAACAACATTTCTTCAAAATAAGCTTTAGTGATCAGAATCGATTATTTACGACAAAATAATGCTAACCACTATCAACTGTGGTATAAAATGTCCCAAAAACGTATTTTTATCAGCATGTTCAACGAAATTTGGCCGGATTATCAAATATCTGACACACTTGATTTTAGTGTTATCCATCTTCATTCGCAATTTGGTCCGAGACTGTTGGTTTGACGAAAATTTGCCAGGCGGTAAAAAGTACATATCTCGGGAAATAACATATTTCAAAAATCGATATCTGATCACTCTGAGCTTTGATGAATTGACTCGAATAAAATATTTGTTATCCCCGAAGCCAACGAAATATTAATTTAGGGGTGTTTAATCGGACAATGCAACATTAAATGAACAAGACTCGAAAACGGGAGTTTAAAAAGGGCTAAAAATGCCCACTTGAGCCTCCAAATACTACAATTTGTCGCCATAAAGTCGCGAATACCAGCTTTTGTTTGAATCCTGAATATGAATCTGGTTATGAATAGGACTGCATGAATCAATTTAGCCCTGGAGTGGTGTGTCTGCAATTTGCTGCATGAGGTCTCCAGAGGGTGAATTTAGTGATGCTACCGCGCACATCGGCTATCTCACCAAATTCACCCTCTGTTTATTATATTTATGCTTTTCATTTTCCGAGAAGTATCTACACTGCCAAAAAAGTTATTTTCTAGGTGAGAAAATATTTCTTATTTTTTATATTTTCTCACCTTAAAAATAGAGAGGGTAGAGAGCGACAGAGCTATATGATATATAGGCGTATAGAGAGATATGAAGATGGGGCATCTAGGGCGGAGGACGAATGAGGGGGCGGGACGGTGAGACATATAACGTTCAGACACTTACAATGATTTGATCATTTATTTACAAACAGTTCAATAGAATATCTTCGTGTCGTCCGTATGTGTTCTCCTAGTGGGGTTCGTCTTCCTGTCGTCTGCGTGAATATATCGTGGGTCTCTAGTATCCTCATATGTGGAGTTCGTCTTCATGTGGTATGCACGTCTCGGGGGCTTCTCGCTTCGTCATAGGTTGAGTTCGCTGATCTCTAGCTCGGCCTGTCGTCTGATGTCGATGGGTACGCCTAGTCGTCGGTACATCAGGGATGCGTCGTTCGGACTTACACACAAGTTGACTCACCTATCGTTGTTCTCTGCCATCTCGCTTGTCGGTCTGCTGGTCGATGGGTACGCCTAGTCGTCGGTACATCAGGGATGCGTCGTTCGGACTTACACACAATTTGACTCACCTATCGTTGTTCTCTGCCATCTCGCGTGTCGGTCTGCTGTCGATGGGTACGCCTAGTCGTCGGTACATCAGGGATGCGTCGTTCGGACTTACACACAAGTTGACTCACATATCGTTGTTCTCTGCCATCTCGCGTGTCGGTCTGCTGTCGATGGGTACGCCTAGTCGTCGGTACATCAGGGATGCGTCGTTCGGACTTACACACAAGTTGACTCACCTATCGTTGTTCTCTGCCATCTCGCGTGTCGGTCTGCTGTCGATGGGTACGCCTAGTCGTCGGTACATCAGGGATGCGTCGTTCGGACTTACACACAATTTGACTCACCTATCGTTGTTCTCTGCCACCTCGCTTGTCGGTCTGCTTCTTACTTCGAGTAGATCGGCTGTTGATGCGGGAACGTGTCGACTTCAGTAGGTCTCGGTGGAAACTTCGTCTTAATAATGACATGAAAACAGCTGCAGTATTTATATAGGTCTCCACGTTGGTGTGCCTCATGCTTTCTTTATGAGTGATCGGCGACCTGGCACGAGTTCAGTCAAGCAGGTATTATCTTCTCGATTCTATCTACATATATGTTTCTAATGGCCGGACTGTCCATGCTATTTCGCCAACTATCTCCAGGCGTTTTCTTCGCGTGACCAGCTGTGTGTGTTGTCCATGTACTTATCTCGATGATTAACGCCCTCGGTGTATACTGTCCTTGAGATTCTAGATAGCTATGGTTCGCTGGGCGTTTTATTTATAGATAATGAGTTTTTCCGGTTGTGACAATTCGCAGTAGGTCTATTTGCGGAGGTCCCCGAATTCGCGGAGATCCCTTAAAATGGTCGAAATATATTGATTTTAAGGAGGGAACAGGTGCGTGTATGACAATTGATATGTATTTTAAACAAATAACGACACGATCATCATAATAGTGGTTTGTTCTATCAATCATATCATCATCATCATCATAATCATCATAATACGGAACAGGTCTTGCGACCTTTCGTCCCAATAACATTATTTGCACTGCTTGTTAACAAATATATGTATCGTCATTCGATATTTACTTGTGAGTCACTTTAACATATTACTTGTCGTCGAACTCGTATTTTATATAATAGAAGAATGAGTCTATGTATATTTTGAATTGATCGAGTGTTGGAGCCTCAACAGCGAAGTCTGATAGAGAGTTCAAGCTATTTACCACCCTCTGCGTGAAGAAATATTTTCCTATGGCCTTGTTAACAATGTGCATCTGTAACTTGTTGTTATGTCCTCTTGTTCTTCCTGATGAATGTCTTTCTAATAGGTCACAGACATTTATATTGTGATGACCATTCAACAGTTTATATACCTCGATTAGATCTCCTCTAAATATTCCATATTTTAAAGACATCAGATTGAGTCTTATCATTCGGTCTCGGTAGCATAGAGTTTTGATTTGACGAACTTCTAGTTTCGTTGCTTTTCTTTGTAAACACAATGCTTTGATATTTGTGATGTGGGCTCCATGTAGAGTTACATCATTTGATGATAGGTCTGACCATGCTTACGTAGAGCAATTAGAAAGTGTCGATGTGCAAGTTCGTGAAAGTTCTGTTGACTATGCCGATGATTTGAGAAGCTTTATTGTTTTAGGATATTGTAGGAAGGCTAATCTGGCGGTGTCAAATTGAGCTATAGCAATAAGCCGTAGTTTTTTGTAATAATTTGAAGGATTAGTTGTTTAGCTGGCTTTTTTTTAATTCATTTTTAAAATTAATTTCTGTTTTTCAATTTGACCCGATTTGACCTTGAATTGATCATTTTCAAGGTCAAGGTCAGGTCGGGGTCACAATTTAACCCGTCCATGACACTTCCCGTAGGTAGCACGTTTGAGCTCAATCGGTTCGAGTCTATAAAGGACACACACATATATATCATTTGTGGGTACCCGTTTCAAGGTGAAGATCACCTCGGGCGGAAAAACTGACCCGATGAAAATCTCCCCCGTTCCTATGAAGCCCTAAGTACGTAAGAGACTCATGTCTGGATACAGTCACGCTCACGTATGTATCCAGACGTAAGAAACACATTACACGCATACGCTCTTTATCAACGACACTGCGGATACGAACGCTCTTTAACTATCAACGCGATTAACCCCACAATGCCGTTTTTGTGACTGGAAAGGGAGAAGCGGTGCTAGGAGCTTCTCGAAAACTCGACGACGACATTGTCCGTGGTATTTTACCTTTAGATAGGAAGTTTGAACTCAATCTGTCCAGCCGTTTTCGAGTCTATAAAGGACAAATATACGGAAGTCTCAAAATATATAGGAGACTAGCCGTTGTGCCCGACGTTGTCCGGGCTATTCAAAAACCAAATTTCAAGTCGATAGCTCTACCCGTTTCCGAGATCTGGTCTGCGCATGCGCGAAGCTGGCGTCGCACGGGCTCGGTGACCCGATAAAATTCGTATCCGGGGCAAGATACATTCACATACCAAAATTCAAGTCGATAGCTCCACCCGTTTCCGAGATCTCGTCTGCGCATGCGCGAAGCTGGCGTCGCACGGGCTCGGCGACCCGATAAAATTCGTATCCGGGGCAAGATACATTCACATACCAAATTTCAAGTCGATAGCTCCACCCGTTTCCGAGATCTCGTCTGCGCATGCGCGAAGCTGGCATCGCACGGGCTCGGCGACCCGATAAAATTCGTATCCGGGGCAAGATACATTCACATACCCAATTTCAAGTCGATAGCTCCACCCGTTTCCGAGATCTCGTCTGCGCATGCGCGAAGCGGGCGCCGCACGGGCTCGCCAATACGACAACGACGACCGCCCTGGTCAAACTACACACACGTACCAAGTTTCGTCCCGATCGGTCGAGAATCGTAGATTTGTATAAATGACATACATACATACATACATACATACATACATACATACATACAGACAGACATACAGACAGAGGTCTTCAAAATATATAGGAGATTTATATTTATGGCTAATAATATGATCTTGAGGGCGTAACCATTTTTGATTATGGTTTTCTTGTTATATCTGTAGATTGTTCGGGCTGCGTGGACGGTGATGTGTATAGCTAATGGATGAGTCTCTTCTTTCTTTATCAGGGGTGTTTGAGGTCTTGTCAGCTCCCCTATATTGGAGATTTTGTCTGTGGATTTCATACGCCGTCGTGTTCGTATTGGATATTGGCACATGAGAGAGAGCTAGAGATAATGGGGGATGGTGACAGTATAGCCTGAGTGACTTGTGCACAATTGAATTATAATCAAAATTGGTCGAAACATTGTGAAAACCGATGTTGCCCTGGTCAGGGTGTATTTGAAAATCTCAACATGGATGTGTGCCAAGCCATGTGTGCTGTTTTTATAGCACGTGTTGATATTGTTAGAAACCATTTTTCTATAGAACCTTGGCCGTTTCTATTGAAAGTGGTCTTGGCTTGTGTCGTTTCTTAATTGACCTCTTTGTGCCCTCTATGTTTTCAATTTATGCTAGGCCTACAGCTAATGCTTGTTTTGAGAACAAAAATCTTACTTTAAAGACATGTTTTCTTAAATACGAAAAATATTTTCTTATTGTATTCTTGACGAAGAAAATAATGTTTTCATAACCAAGAAATAGTTTTTCTTGACTGAGAAAAAGAAAAAAAGAAGTCAGAAATCATCAAGAAAAATATTTTAAGTTAATTTCTCTCAAAATAACATTGTTTTAGTTACTTGTTCCCTTCTGTCTATATATATAAGGAAAATTTCATAATCAATGTGACTAATGGTGAACATCACCAACTTCAACTGGAATGTAGTTTTCCCGTAACAGTTGATGCCTAAGCAGAATGAGGTTCCCAGATATTGAATTTTGTGACGCTTGCCCGCTGTGTCGGGATAGCGTCACTAAATTTACCAGCTGTGGACCTCATACTGCAAATGAGAGACACACTATTTAAAGAAGTCTTGGCACGAACGCCTGATTGTTATGTGTTTTCACATCATTATAGATATCAGATATCTAGTTTATTATCTATTCTTCCATACATGTATGCAGTGGCGGATGCCAATATAACCATTCGACAGCCAACGTATAACTTGGACAAGATCCCAGAAGTGTCGGCCAAAATAGTTGAATTCGTCCAGTTGCACATTTGCTCTCTTTATGGAAACGATGGAATCGCGGCGATGTCTGGTGAAGAAATTAACCATGGGTATGTTCAGTACCTTTGATTTTTGAGATGTAACCTGGGTTCTAAACCTTCAGTTACAACAACATGCAACACCATACAAATATAATTTTAACTCATGTTTTTGCTCTGTACCGCTGAAAACATGTTGAAAACCGAACATGACAAATAAACTATATCCCTTTATATGTACAAAAGAACAATACCATTTGTTGGTGAATAATTAATAACATATTCTACTGGTTTCCCCCAAAGCACTGGCTTAGCACGTCACTAGGGCAACACCAGTTTTCACAAGTTTTCGATCAATCATGTGTATTAATTTATTTGTGAACAACATCACTCAGGCTATTCTGTCACTTCATTATCTCTATCTTTCACCCATTCTCCTTCCCTCATTCGCCCACCGCCATATATACCACATCGCCGTATCTCTCTATATGCCTAAATATGATATAGCTCTGTCGGTCCATTTCACATCGCTCTCTATCACTCTTAAAAATTCATCGCACACCCCTCTACGTTACTTACCCACTCTTTCTCACTCACTCTATACCCATCTCTCCCTCTCTCGCTCCACATCTCTTGCTTCCCTCTCCCCCCCTTTCCCAATATCACCCACATCATCTCTCTTGTTCCACCGCTCCCTCACTCATGCACACCCTATATATAATGTTCCCGAAACACACTCTATTTCTCTGGAGATGTTCCGTTCTGTTATAATTCCACATAAATTAGTGTTGTTATCAAATTATAATGACAACTACTTTCGCTTAAATACGTGCATTTGATTGGTCAATGTCCTTATCTCATATATATTTTGAAGACCTCTGTTTGTCTGTCTGTCTGTCTGTCTGTCTGTCTGTCTGTATGTCATTTATACAAATCTACGATTCTCGACCGATCGGGACGAAACTTGGTACGTGTGCGTAGTTTGACCAGGCGGTCGACGATGTCGTATTGGCGAGCCCGTACGGCGCCCGCTTCGCGCATGCACAGACGAGATCTCGGAAACGGGTGGAGCTATCGACTTGAAATTTGCTATGTGAATGTATCTTGCCCCGGATACGAATTTTATCGTGTCGCCGATTTTGAATAGCCCGGACAACGTCGGGCTTTATCGGGTCGCCGAGCCCGTGCGACGCCAGATTCGCGCATGCGCAGACCAGATCTCGGAAACGGGTGGAGCTATCGACTTGAAATTTCGACTTGAAATTTGGTTTTTGAATAGCCCGGACAACGTCGGGCTCATCGGCTAGTATAGATATATATACGGTTGGTAGCGACAATCTCTATTGGCCAAGGGAAATGTCGTTTCCCGTTCCCAACCACTGGGTGCAGTGATACATTAAAGTCATACTATGTACTTGTTCGGTTGGGTGAAACTGATCAGTTAGTAACGCTGAAGGGGTCACTCTCACCAAAAAAAGGGTACACATGTTTTGAAAATGTGCTAAAGGGTTTGAATTCTCGTTCTAAATGACGTCTAGTTTTCGTATCTGCCATGATTTCTGTAACAGAATAATTTTTTACGTTCCAATGAACATTAAGATAAACTGAAAACAAACTGCCAATGGGCGCCAAACTTTCTGAAACACAGTTTAAGTAACTGTGTTAGTGCCTATCACAAACCCCGCGTGCCCTTCAGCACATTTTCAAACGCTGTGTACCCGTCAGCACTATTTTTGGTGAGAGTGACCCCTTCAGCGTTAGTAACCAGGCGCTATACCAACTGGAAGAATGTAGCATTCTACTAACATCACCGAAACTCTGAAGCAAATCCATAGAAAACATCGTCTGAACTACACTCAAATATAAATATTTACTACTCGATTCAGGACGCATCTATCGGCGATAACCTAACGAAAACGATTTCGCCATCGAGAGTGACTGCATTTAATTAATATATAAGAATGACGGTGCGTGTTGTCAATTTGGATATAATATTTGTAAAAATTACTACTTTCAACAATATTATTCTCCATTTATATTTTATCACCCTACCGGAGTGTTTTACATCACTTTTAAGAAATTTGGCGACTCCCGAAATTAACAGTTTGTATCGTTCGACAGATGCATCGAAAACGACGTTAATTCCATATATACACAGTTTCGAACATTTCAGTGATGACGTCATTCAACACACATCGATTTGGTGTACAGCTAGACAGAAAGGTGACAGACCAACTAGCATCACCAACCAAGGTCAGAAATGTCAAATTTCAATACATACACTTCATTTTTATAGTATTTTGCCATTATCTGAGAAAGATCAAATTTATTTATATAGGATAATTACATTGGGGGCAGATCAGTTCGAAGTGACGTCGCGTGAACGATATATCCAAACTAAAATGCACCTTTGTGTTAATTTATCCTTTTGAGTTGTCATCACATGTATAAGGAATAATTTGTGTTCCAAATAAAATTGCCTGAACACAAGCATTTATAAATTCGAGATTTATAGGTTTATGATGAGACAAATGTGTAATTACATTTGGAAACAGATTATTCCTGAAATAATTAGCGGATGTCACATAGAGATATCTTTATTACCTCCAAGTATAGGAGAGATCGATACACATGATATATAAAACATCTATATCTATATTTGCGAATGTCTGTCTGTCTGTCTGTCTGTCTGTCTGTCTGTCTGTCTGTCTGTCTGTCTGTCTGTGTTCTATAGAAATTCACAGGGGACCATCTAGATGATGCCAAAGGGGTCTACTAGGAGTAACTTTTTACGAGAAAGATAATGGTCGGGGTTAGAATTTTCTAAAATCACGCCGTTGTTGTCAGGGGCAGAAAAGGGGGAGGGGCAGAACAAAAAATTGTCGCCGATTGTCACCAAACTTATATATAATCATCCCCATAATATGAGGAATCTAATGGTGCGGTTTAAATATGGCAAAAGACACGCCGTTCGCGTCAGGGGTGCCCGGAAGGGGAGGGGCAGAATTTTTTTCTGTCGCCGATTGCCACGAAACTTACATATAATCATCCCTATGATATGAGGAATCCAACGGTGTGGTTTAAATATGTCAAAAGTGGCGTCGTTCGAGTCAGGGATGCACGTAAGGGCAGAGGGGCACCAAAATTTATAAAACTAAATAGCGCCGATTTCCACCAAATTGATATATATTCTTCTTCATGATACAAGGAATCTAATTGTGCGATTTAACAACGGCAAATTGTTGTCGTTTGGATGAGAGATTGGAAGGGTGGGCACTAAATCTAATAATAATTGGTTTAGTAACCGATTGCCACCACACTTATACAAAATCATCCCCATGGTATGAGGAGTCTAATGGTGTGGCTTATATCTGTCAAATTTGGCCTCATTCGAGTCAGGGGTGCACAATTGTTTTAGCGCCAATTTCCACCAAATTAATGCACGTTCTTATCCATGATACGAGGACTCTAATCGTGTGATTTAAAGACGCCATAGTGGTGCTTTTTGTGTGAGAGATGGCGAGGGGACGGATTGGCACCAAATAAAAATTGTTTAGTCGCCGATTATCACAAACTTATAAACAATCATCTCCATGATATCAGGAGTGTTATTGTGTTGTTTAAGGATATCACAAGTGGGGCCATTTGAGTCAGTGGTGTATAGAGATGAGAGGGACACAAAAATTATATCTATATGTTTAGTGCAGATTTCCACCAGATTGATACACATTCTTCTCCGTGATATTAGGAATATTATCGTGTGATTTAGATACACCAAATTGGTGCCCTATGGTGACCTTAAATTTTATACAAATTTGTATACTCGCCAATTTTCACCAATTTCAAATATATGCATCTCTATAACTCTAATGAGCATTAGTGTGTGCAGCTTGAGTCCGAAATAGGGACGGGAGGGTCACCAAAACTGATACAAAATATTTTTAGTACCAATTACCATCAAATTCAGACACGTTCTTCTCAAATGATACAAGAAATCAAATCGTGCTGTCTGTCTGTCTTTCTGTCTGTCTGTGGGCGTTCTATATATAACTTCACGCGGTATAATCGAGATGGCACCAAGGCGTTCTAAGGGATGTAACTTTTTACAAGGAAGTTAATGGTGCGGGTTTAAATTTTCTAAAATGACGCTGTTGGTGTCAGGGGAAGAAAAGGGGGAGGTCGGCAACATTAAAAAAATATGGTGAAATAGTTTTGTCGCCTATTTTCACCAAACGAATACATAATCACCTCCGCAATGTGGCGTTGTTCGAGTCAGCGTTGCACCAACAATTGATTCAATAAACAAATTTTAGCCCAGATTTTCACCAAATTGATATATTATTCTCCTAAATGATACGATGAATATCATCGTGTGATTTAAAGACGCCAAATTGCTGTCGTTTGGGTGACATATGTGGAGTCATAACTATTCTCAGAATTTGTTTTGTTGCTGATTACCACCAAACATATAATCATCGCCAGTATATCATGCATCCATGAGTCTAATGGGCGTGGTTTAAATATGTCAAAAGAGGCAAAAGCTGATACAAATATATTTGGCACTAATTTCCACTAAATTCATACAGGTTCTTCTCAAATGATATACCATGCATTAAATCACATTTGGTGTCCTTTGCGTCACGGATGGCGAGCGGATATGCACTATTATTGATAAGATTGCTATTCGCGGATATCTACATATAAGTTATATATAGTCACCCAGGCCATCTCCATATCATATTAAGGAGTTTTGGGCGTTCACATTTCACAATCCCGACAAATGGTGACCAACTCAAGTCACTTGAACAATTATATCTTCTTAACTGTCATATGTATATGGGGATGACAATCAGGGCATTCACACAATGAGCTAGCAAAAAGAGATACATAGAAGAAGCATTAAACGTATATTGATCATTCTATTGAAGAGATACATATATTCGTGAAAACAGAGAGACATCGAACTGTCAGAGGATTTCATATATATTATAACAAAATTGAGTCTGTTCCATTCGATACAGTTTCCAGAAAAAGTTACAATTTGTCAAGAGATATGGATGGTCTGTTCGAAAATAGTGGCCACAGTGTGCAGTCAAGTATAGTTCTTCTGATATACAAGAAATGCAGTTAGCAGCACAAGACTTTTCAGTATCCCCCCAATACTGACATCTGACAAGGATTTTAGAGCAGACTCATCGACTGACATAAAAAACTCAAAATCTCGCTTTGTGCCTGGCACATATAGCTGATATACGTACGTAGCAACAGTTCGTTTAAACTGAGAATATTTAGCCAATACATGTATATAGCACCAATATATAGCACCTGGAAATTTCGTTGAAACATCTGTATCTTCATGGAGATATGATAGACAGTCCTCGAGATCTTAGTCCAACCCACTAGATTGACTGGTACATCTCAATATGTAAAACCCAATTGTCATCTTTTATTTATGCGAACTAATGTGTTTATGATGTTCATGTATCATATTATAACGTCTGATGTATACGCAGTTGTAAATAAATAAATACTTCATTATTGGTGGAACGGATTAATCGCGACAAACAGAATGACAACTGACAAGGTGAGCCACTACTTATATTCCATGACTGTAATAATCATGTTTTGTGATGCTATTTGAATATACAATTTATGAGAAAACGTATAGCACTTTAAGCGAGAGTATTTTCTATTCCCAACAAATATCCAAAACATACAGAGGTTTTCACATCGCATTAACCTGGGCAACGCCGGGTAACCCTGCTAGTGATATATAAATACAGTTGGATTAAAGTGGGCTCCCCTGACCAATGTGGTGGGCCGTTATGTACAAGTATGGAGAGGTGTTGGAAACCACGAGAGTGAAGCATATATGCATTTGAATGTTCACAACAGCTTTTGTTGCAGGAAAATCTGATTTGTCCAACAGATATGACAGTTAGTCGTTACAACATGCGTGGGTGTTGATAAGATAATTACAATGGACGAGACACGGGTTGCTGTACGCCATTCCTTATCATTAATTGTGCTGAGAACGTACTAGTTCCTTGAGGCAGTGAGATATGTGTTCTGTTAGGGTTTCCAGAGAACTTCCGAGGAGGGTTGCTACCAGGTCATCTCTGGCTAACGACGCAAGGTGAAAATATTCGGGTATGCCGAAACGAGAGATAATCCCTTCCCAAAAAGAGTTTCTAATAATGAGTGCGGCTGGAGAAGAGCATACGAACATGGCGTGGTCGATTTCGTTCGAGTACACTTCGCTGCAGAGATGACACACTAAATTGTTGGCATAGGTAGTCCTGTTGAGAAGCAGTACTAAGTTTTTGAGATATTTCAACTTGTGAGCGTTTCCATGGAGAAGTTTCCAGACTGCCCAGTTTGATAGGGGATTAGGGTGAACTTTCCACATAATTCGCAAGGATGGATCTGACGAAACTTTGGTCTGCAACGAGGAAATGAACGTTCCCCTGACAGCTGCCTTCACAAGAGTTATCCACGTTGACAGTTTTGGGAAGACCCCAATGTCCAGGTAGTCGTTCAAATAGTTCAAAAGATCGTATTTGGCTAATATGGAGAACATATCCTGTACAAAACCACTGGAGCGACTGTATAGTCTGTAGAGGTGTGCTTTCAGGACAAACAGTCGTAATGGTAATTGATGGCCGAGCGGTAGATGGATAAGACGTCCCATAAAGCAAAGTTTTTTGATATGCAGTTGATATTCAATTGGTATAAATCCAAGAAGACCTAGCGATAGCCTAGTTGACGCTCGTTTTGGGAGGGATTGTGCGTATTTGAGACATGTTCTGGCGGCTTTGTTCATAATGGTGATGGCGGAACTTTGATAAAAAGGAACCACCTCGGCACCATAGAGAGCTCTCGGTAGAACAACAGTTTTGAGGACATTTGTCATGGTGATGGGTGTAGTGGATTTCATAAGTTTGTTACCCATGATATTGAAACCAGATACACTCAATATGGGAATACATAAAAAATTAGTGTATATTGATATTGTAATTTATTATGTATCTGGTAGAAAGGGAGAACAACGGAAGTAAGCACATGGCTTTTCGGGTTCGATTCTCCCCATGTGCCATACAGAGGCCTTGTAAAATGGATATGTCATTTTTCCTAAGATTATGCGTTGTTATCTGGGCTTAACAATAGGCTATTGAGAAAAAGAGGAGAGTTAAACAGATGGGTGTGGATGAGAGGGTGGTGGGTTGATCAGATTGTTCGTTTTGTTTCACATTAGGTATGGTACACTAAAGATGCTGACCTATTTAAAATAGAATAATTAAATTCGTTGTGTGTAAATAATGATTTTTTGGAATTCTTCAAAGATAGTTTGATTCGTTTGCAGACCCATTGTGTCATCGCCATTGAAAAAACAAATTTAAAACATACACTCCTTTGAGCTTTAATTGTGAAAATTATGACAATTGGCAAGCAAAATGAAAAATAGTGTTATATAATCAATGATGAATCACTGCACAAATATAAATATCAGTGTAAAATAGTCAATTTAAAGGCCCATTTAATTTTCGAGTCACTGATTATTTTTGTTCTTGTGCCTTGATATACGGTTTTAATAGCAACCTATGACTTACATTATAACTAAATTACTATAATTCATCACCATTTTGAACATCTGTGTCTCAGAAGATGCCCATAGAGTAATGGAAACTAGCTGGAATCATAGAAACGTTTCCCCCGTCTCGCTCCCAGAATGCAATACAAAATAAGATATAGAGTTATTCCTCTTCCATTGAAAATAATTATCTTTGCAGTAGAGTCCATATGAATTTTACGCAAAGACCACACACCAATACCTCAACAAAACAACATGTTCACAGTGTATTACACCGGATAAGTTATTTCTACATTTTACATAGGAGGATCACATGATCCTGATGCAATGGCAATTGTCAACTTCGGATCACAGATATCGGTTGATGAAATCATGACCGTCGACAGACAGCTGAAGCAATTCTTTCTCGCGCATGTCTGTACGCTGTTTGGCCACATACATTACACAGATTCCAGTAATATTGAACAAATGTGAGTTTACTTAAACATGTCCGGCGGCATAACGTTGTTCCAAAATAGCGGGAAATGACTCACACACAGGGACGTGTGTCTCCCCTGTCGCTGTCTCTGCTCACACATTCAAGTGAGTATTCATCGTCTTCTTCATCTAACTAAATAACTCAGTTTCAAAGATTCCTGCGAACCGGTTGTACGTGGTAAACGATGGGGGTTTAGAAGTCTCTCAGAGTGGCCCCCGTATGGAATCCTATTAGGGCCACTTGCTAATGGCGCTTTCAGCGCACTTTTTGTCGCTTTCGGTGCGATGCGCCGAAAGCGCCGAAACATACCCTAATGGCGCACTTTTTGTCGCTTCCGGTGCGCGCCATTAGGGAGTGGACCTAATAGTATGCCTAATGGCGCTTTCGGCGCGCGCCGAAAGCGACAAAAAGTGCGTCATTAGTAACGCGCCGAAACATGCGCTAATATCGCACATTTTGTCGCTTTCGGCGCGTTACTAATGGCGCACGTTTTGTCGCTTTCGGCGCTTTCGGCGCATCGCACCGAAAGCGCCGAAAGCGCCATTAGCAAGTGGCCCTAATAGGATTCCATACCCCCGACTACTTTTGCCAAATTTACTGTGATCCCAGGCACCCCACCCCCAAATGAGACATACCCAAACATAAATTAACATTTTTTTTATTCTACCCCCACCAATACCATTTAACAAAGAGAGATATAACTCACCCTGGACTATATAAACAAATGGACACATCTCTGATTATATAATTTATTTGTTTCATGTACTTGAGATGTTATATATTGAGATCTGAATAAAAATTATTTTAAAAAAATTAGTAACTCAACCAAACAAAGATATAAAATGAATTATGTCTAATTTCTTTTTATCTCACTATGAAGCACGCATCCCCATATAAATATAACGGTTGAAAAGATACGTTTTCAAGTGAATTCCGTCACATTTATTCAAGGTGAAATTATACGCCAATATCTCCTTAAAAATTATATACCTCTTCTTAAGCGTGTTTCTATTGTTATGTTTCCAGGAAATAGAATAATAGATATGAGTCGATAACACATGTTCAGATAAGCGTCTGGGAATTAATATTTAGTTTATATCGATATTTTGTTATATATTGCGATAATCGAGTGAGACAATTATTTTTTCGTTATTATTATTTCACTGTGGAACTAATGTCTGTGATTAATGATATTGACTCCTTCGTTAACTTCATGATCTCGGCTACATCTCGATTATGGCATGCATACTTTCTTCTGAAAAATCGCGGCGTTGCTCGGTCGGACACAAGAGCCGATGTTGCCCTGACCGACCCGAACACCTATTTTGATCCGACATAGACTATCGATCCGTTCTCACAGCATGACTATTCAACAAATAAATAATAATGTTACGGATCAATAATAATGTTACGGATCAGTTGTGATTCGTCTTCTACGCCAATGGGCTGGTCACAACTGCTTCGACTTCGATGGAGTCGCGCTTAGGCAGGTTCTTTCTTGGTGTCGGTTCACATCGAGTTTCATATTTCTTGGAGAGATTCTCATGCGATAACGGACAATATATATGTTGACACATTGAATTTTTCACATGGAGTCAAATTATCTATCTATATATATAAAACCCGTCGTCTGTGTGTGTGTGTATCTGTCTGTGTGTGTATAACTCGGTCACGCTTTTGGCGCGTTTATAACTTTTCAACCATGCGTCCAATGTGGCCCAAATTTGTACCCCGATCTATAATTTGTCATAAAAGGTGACTCACCAAATTTCACGCCGATTGGTTAAAGCAATCCTGAGATCTAACATGCTCCCCAAATGCAGCATTTGCACTCAAGTAGACACTATTTCTTATGACGTTGGTCGAAATGACGTCATTGACGTCGAACGCAAACCAACACTTGATTTGCTATTGTAGGCGAAACTTCCATGCGCTCTACCAAAGCGTTGTTGGAAATTAATGTGTCAGTTCATGTTCAGTGTGAATTTAGGTAACGCATGTTGCTTTTGTCGCAGAAGTGCATGTATAGTGGGGTGTAGTGACAAGACTCGAACGTTCTACCGTCGTTGGGAATGGGTGGATGTAGTGGTGTGCAGATCCAAGACTCGAACGTTCGTCGTTGGGAATGGGTGCTAATATGGTATTTTAATTTGCCAGTTGGGTTTGAACATAAGTAAAGAATGCTGTCTTTGATACGAAAGTTGTGCATTGAGTGTGGAATCGAAGGAGTACCGGTATGCACATGGGTAAGCGGTACCCAGTGGGTACCGTGAACTCAGTAAATTCGCCGGAACTCAGCTGGAAAAAGCACATTCCCGGGACAGGCCTAATTAGGGCATACAGTGTAAACAATACTGCCGACGCTAATTAATGCTCTTTTAATCTTTCGGTTGAGTGCAAATCTGATACAAGAATAAATGTTTAAAAGATCACAATGCGCGAAGCGCACGCAGTTTAAATTCATATAATGTGCGCGAAGCTCACACAGGGGCTGCAGACCCCCCCCCCCCCCGCTAAATAAAGGTTCAGAATTGAGCCTGTTTCAGTTAGTATAGATTAGGTAAAATATCTTGATTGTTGCGTTCCATATATGTGCATGCATATACGTGGGTTGGGGAGATGATGGTGGGGGCAAAAATACAGTTTTATTGAAATAAAGTGTTCATACAAATGGGACACACAGTGCAGGGCGTGTGATCAATAGGCTGCATGTTGAATACAGCATCCGTTTAAAATGTGCTGCAAGATCCCTATACATGTGTGTGCGCGAAGCTCACGCAGTTTAAGGTCATATAACGTGCGCGAAGCGCAGAAAGGGGCTGTAGACCCCCCTCTAAATAAAGATTCCGAATTGAGCCTGTTTCAGTTAGTGTAGATAAAGTAAAATATTTTGATTGTTGCGTTCCATATGTGCATGCATATACATGGGTTGGGGAGATGGGGGTGGGGTCAAAATACAGTTTTATTGAAATAAAGTGTTCATACAAACGGGCCGCGCAGTGCAGGCGTGTGATCATTAGGCGGTATGCTGGATACAGGTTCCAAAGGGGGGTCCGTTCATAATGTGCAGCAAGCTCCCGAATGTAGGCTCCTGAATTGAGTATGTTTCAGTTGGTGCATAGTATTTAAATAATATACTGATTTTGTTTCGTTCAATATGTGCATGCGCATATGTGGACTGGGTGTGTAGAAATACAGTTTTAGTGAAATAAAGTGTTCCAACGCGCATCCAGTAACAAAAAGGAGAAGCATGACCATTCCATGTGTCCATGAACGCGGACACTAGAAAATAACAAAGAACATTTATATACCCGTCATTTTGTGACGGGCAACCCCCTAGTAAAATAATAAAGATGGTCTATCTCTTCCTATAACAAGTTTTATATAGTTTGCTGGGTATAAAATAATAAAGATGGTCTATCTCTTCCTATAACAAGTTTTATATAGTTTGCTGGGTATAAAATAATAAAGATGGTCTATCTCTTCCTATAACAAGTTTTATATAGTTTGCTGGGTATAAAATAATAAAGATGGTCTATCTCTTCCTATAACAAGTTTTATATAGTTTGCTGGGTATAAAATAATAAAGATGATCTATCTCTTCCTATAACAAGTTTTATATAGTTTGCTGGGTATAAAATAATAAAGATGGTCTATCTCTTCCTATAACAAGTTATATATTGTTTCCTGTGTATAAATTCTTCCTATAAAAAGTTTTATACAGTTTCCTGAATATAAAATACTAAAGATGGTCTATCTTTTCCTATAACAAGTTTTATATTGTTTGCTGGGCAAAAAGATTATATATCTCTTCCTATAACAAGTTTTTATAGTTTCCTGGGTAAAAAGATGACATATCTCTTCCAATAACAAGTTTATATAGATTCTGGGTATAAAATAATACATACGAATTGAAGACCCCTGGTCGAACACTATCAATTAATATTGATTTTATGTCGAATTTCTGGTATATAATATACATACAATCAATTTGTGACATTTTACGACTCGCTTTCGTTCGAAGCGTACTCTATCGAAAATTATTATTATTACATCTTTATTTCCTCCATAAATGAAGATTGTCATAAATTGACAAACATGAATATTATATTAGCATTATATACAATGGAACCACAATGTGTGAAAATAAGACATTTATAATACAACTAGGGGGTTGCCCGTCACAAAATGACGGGTATATAAATGTTCTTTGTTATTTTCTAGTGTCCGCGTTCATGGACACATGGAATGGTCATGCTTCTCCTTTTTGTTACTGGATGCGCGTTGGAACACTTTATTTCACTAAAACTGTATTTCTACACACCCAGTCCACATATGCGCATGCACATATTGAACGAAACAAAATCAGTATATTATTTAAATACTATGCACCAACTGAAACATACTCAATTCAGGAGCCTACATTCGGGAGCTTGCTGCACATTATGAACGGACCCCCCTTTGGAACCTGTATCCAGCATACCGCCTAATGATCACACGCCTGCACTGCGCGGCCCGTTTGTATGAACACTTTATTTCAATAAAACTGTATTTTGACCCCACCCCCATCTCCCCAACCCATGTATATGCATGCACATATGGAACGCAACAATCAAAATATTTTACTTTATCTACATTAACTGAAACAGGCTCAATTCGGAATCTTTATTTAGAGGGGGGTCTACAGCCCCTTTCTGCGCTTCGCGCACGTTATATGACCTTAAACTGCGTGAGCTTCGCGCACACACATGTATAGGGATCTTGCAGCACATTTTAAACGGATGCTGTATTCAACATGCAGCCTATTGATCACACGCCCTGCACTGTGTGTCCCATTTGTATGAACACTTTATTTCAATAAAACTGTATTTTTGCCCCCACCATCATCTCCCCAACCCACGTATATGCATGCACATATATGGAACGCAACAATCAAGATATTTTACCTAATCTATACTAACTGAAACAGGCTCAATTCTGAACCTTTATTTAGCGGGGGGGGGGGGGGGGGGGGGGGGTCTGCAGCCCCTGTGTGAGCTTCGCGCACATTATATGAATTTAAACTGCGTGCGCTTCGCGCATTGTGATCTTTTAAACATTTATTCTTGTATCAGATTTGCACTCAACCGAAAGATTAAAAGAGCATTAATTAGCGTCGGCAGTATTGTTTACACTGTAGGCCCTAGTTAGGCCTGTCCCGGGAATGTGCTTTTTCCAGCTGAGTTCCGGCGAATTTACTGAGTTCACGGTACCCACTGGGTACCGCTTACCCATGTGCATACCGGTACTCCTTCGATTCCACACTCAATGCACAACTTTCGTATCAAAGACAGCATTCTTTACTTATGTTCAAACCCAACTGGCAAATTAAAATACCATATTAGCACCCATTCCCAACGACGAACGTTCGGGTCTTGGATCTGCACACCACTACATCCACCCATTCCCAACGACGGTAGAACGTTCGAGTCTTGTCACTACACCCCACTATACATGCACTTCTGCGACAAAAGCAACATGCGTTACCTAAATTCACACTGAACATGAACTGACACATTAATTTCCAACAACGCTTTGGTAGAGCGCATGGAAGTTTCGCCTACAATAGCAAATCAAGTGTTGGTTTGCGTTCGACGTCAATGACGTCATTTCGACCAACGTCATAAGAAATAGTGTCTACTTGAGTGCAAATGCTGCATTTGGGGAGCATGTTAGATCTCAGGATTGCTTTAACCAATCGGCGTGAAATTTGGTGAGTCACCTTTTATGACAAATTATAGATCGGGGTACAAATTTGGGCCACATTGGACGCATGGTTGAAAAGTTATAAACGCGCCAAAAGCGTGACCGAGTTATACACACACAGACAGATACACACACACACAGACGACGGGTTTTATATATATAGACTAGGGGGTTGCCCGTCACAAAATGACGGGTATATAAATGTTCTTTGTTATTTTCTAGTGTCCGCGTTCATGGACACATGGAATGGTCATGCTTCTCCTTTTTGTTACTGGATGCGCGTTGGAACACTTTATTTCACTAAAACTGTATTTCTACACACCCAGTCCACATATGCGCATGCACACATTGAACGAAACAAAATCAGTATATTATTTAAATACTATGCACCAACTGAAACATACTCAATTCAGGAGCCTACATTCGGCAGCTTGTGGCACATTTTGAAACATGTATTCAGCATGCGCCTAATGATCACACGCCGTTACTGCGCGGCCCGTTTGTATGAACACTTTATTTCAATAAAACTGTATTTTTACCCCCACACCCATCTCCCCGACCCATGTATATGCATGCACATATGGAACGCAACAATCAAAATATTTTACTTTATCTATAATACTAACTGAAACAGGCTCACTTCGGAATCTTTATTTAGAGGGGGAGGGGCCTATGTACAGCCCCTTTCTGCGCTTCGCGCACATTATATGATCTTAAACTGCGTGAGCTTCGCGCACATATATAGGGAGCTTGCAGCACATTTTAATCGGACCCTGTATTCAACATGCAACCCATTGATCACACGCCCTACACTGCGTGGCCCATTATATGATCTTAAACTGCGTGAGCTTCGCGCACATATATAGGGAGCTTGCAGCACATTTTAAACGGACCCTGTATTCAACATGCAACCCATTGATCACACGCCCTACACTGCGTGGCCCATTATATGATCTTAAACTGCGTGAGCTTCGCGCACATATATAGGGAGCTTGCAGCACATTTTAAACGGACCCTGTATTCAACATGCAACCCATTGATCACACGCCCTGCACTGCGTGGCCCATTTGTATGAACACTTTATTTCAATAAAACTGTATTTTTGCCCCCACATCATCTCCCCAACCCACGTATATGCATGCACATATATATGGAACGCAACAATCAAGATATTTTACTTAATCTATACTAACTGAAACAGGCTCAATTCTGAACCTTATTTAGCGGGGGAGGGGCCTGCAGCCCCTTTGTGAGCTTCGCGCACATTATATGAATTTAAACTGCGTGCGCTTCGCGCATTGTGATCTTTTAAACATTTATTCTTAATCAGATTTGCATTCAACCGAATGATTAAAAGAGCATTAATTAGCGTGGGCAGTATTGTTTACACTGTAGGCCCTATTATTAGGCCTGTCCCGGAAATGTGCTTTCTCCAACTGAGTTCCGGCGAATTTACTGAGTTCACGGTACCCACTGGGTACCGCATACCCACGTGTATACCGATACTCCTTCGATTCCACACTCAATGCACAACTTTCGTATCAAAGACAGCATTCTGTACTTATGTTCAAACCCAACTGGCAAATTAAAATACCATATTAGCACCCAATCCCAACGACGAAGGTTTGAGTCTTGGATCTGCACACCACTACATCCACCCTTTCCCAGCGACGGTAGAACGTTTGAGTCTTGACTCTACACCCCACTATACATACACTTCCGCGACAAAATCAACATTCGTTACCTAAATTCACACTGAACCTGAACTGACACATTAATTTCCAACAACGCTTTGGTAGAGCGCATGGAAGTTTCGCCTACAATAGCAAAGCAAGTGTTGGTTTGCGTTCGACGTCAATGACGTCATTTCGACTAACGTCATAAGAAATAGTGTCTACTTGAGTGCAAATGCTGCATTTGGGGAGCATGTTAGATCTCAGGTTTGCTTTATCCAATCGGCGTGAAATTTGGTGAGTCACCTTTTATGACACACGATAGGTCGGGGTACAAATTTGGGCTACATTGGACGCATGGTTGAAAAGTTATAAACGCGCCAAAAGCGTGACCGAGTTATACACACACAGATACACACATACACACACAGACGACGGGTTTTATATATATAGACTAGGGGGTTGCCCGTCACAAAATGACGGGTATATAAATGTGCTTTGTTATTTTCTAGTGTCCGCTTTCATGGACACATGGAATGGTCATGCTTCTCTTTTTTGTTACTGGATGCGCGTTGGAACACTTTATTTCACTAAAACTATATTTCTACACACCAGTCCACATATGCGCAACGAAACAAAATCAGTATATTATTTAAATACTATGCACCAACTGAAACATACTCAATTCAGGAGCCTACATTCGGGAGCTTGCTGCACATTTTGAACGGACCCCCTTTGGAACCTGTATCCAGCATGCCGCCTAATGATCATACGCCTGCACTGCGCGGCCCGTTTGTATGAACACCTTATTTCAATAAAACTGTATTTTTACCCCCACACCCATCTCCCCGACCCATGTATATGCATGCACATATGGAACGCAACAATCAAAATATTTTACTTTATCTATAATACTAACTGAAACAGGCTCACTTCGGAATCTTTATTTAGAGGGGGAGGGGCCTATAATGTACAGCCCCTTTCTGCGCTTCGCGCACATTATATGATCTTAAACTGCGTGAGCTTCGCGCACATATATAGGGAGCTTGCAGCACATTTTAAACGGACCCTGTATTCAACATGCAACCCATTGATCACACGCCCTACACTGCGTGGCCCATTATATGATCTTAAACTGCGTGAGCTTCGCGCACATATATAGGGAGCTTGCAGCACATTTTAAACGGACCCTGTATTCAACATGCAACCCATTGATCACACGCCCTGCACTGCGTGGCCCATTTGTATGAACACTTTATTTCAATAAAACTGTATTTTTGCCCCCACATCATCTCCCCAACCCACGTATATGCATGCACATATATATGGAACGCAACAATCAAGATATTTTACTTAATCTATACTAACTGAAACAGGCTCAATTCTGAACCTTATTTAGCGGGGGAGGGGCCTGCAGCCCCTTTGTGAGCTTCGCGCACATTATATGAATTTAAACTGCGTGCGCTTCGCGCATTGTGATCTTTTAAACATTTATTCTTAATCAGATTTGCATTCAACCGAATGATTAAAAGAGCATTAATTAGCGTGGGCAGTATTGTTTACACTGTAGGCCCTATTATTAGGCCTGTCCCGGAAATGTGCTTTCTCCAACTGAGTTCCGGCGAATTTACTGAGTTCACGGTACCCACTGGGTACCGCATACCCACGTGTATACCGATACTCCTTCGATTCCACACTCAATGCACAACTTTCGTATCAAAGACAGCATTCTGTACTTATGTTCAAACCCAACTGGCAAATTAAAATACCATATTAGCACCCAATCCCAACGACGAAGGTTTGAGTCTTGGATCTGCACACCACTACATCCACCCTTTCCCAGCGACGGTAGAACGTTTGAGTCTTGACTCTACACCCCACTATACATACACTTCCGCGACAAAATCAACATTCGTTACCTAAATTCACACTGAACCTGAACTGACACATTAATTTCCAACAACGCTTTGGTAGAGCGCATGGAAGTTTCGCCTACAATAGCAAAGCAAGTGTTGGTTTGCGTTCGACGTCAATGACGTCATTTCGACTAACGTCATAAGAAATAGTGTCTACTTGAGTGCAAATGCTGCATTTGGGGAGCATGTTAGATCTCAGGTTTGCTTTATCCAATCGGCGTGAAATTTGGTGAGTCACCTTTTATGACACACGATAGGTCGGGGTACAAATTTGGGCTACATTGGACGCATGGTTGAAAAGTTATAAACGCGCCAAAAGCGTGACCGAGTTATACACACACAGATACACAGATACACACACAGACGACGGGTTTTATATATATAGATACCCAGCAAACTATATTAAACTTGTTTAAACTTTATTATTTTATACATATGTATATATGGAGTGACTGTATGGTCATGCGTGGGATATACATGCGTACTTTAGGTGACTATTGTCATGGATAGGTGTATATGTATACATGTCTTGGCTGTATGATCATGTGTGAGACTGTGGGTGTATGCATAAATAGGGAGTGGTTGCATGCTTATGTGTAATGTATATAGGTGTTCGTGGAATGACTGTATGGTCCTGCTTGTTAAAGTGTTTTGGCATACCTGCAGTATAGCTGGATGATCATTGGCGGTGTGTGCATATATATGAAGTGTCCTTGTGGTCATGGTTGTATATGTGATGTATATGCATCTCTGCTGTGGCTGTATTGTCATTGGTGGGTGTATATATACACAGTGAGTAGCTGTATGATCACGGATGGGGTGTTTGAGTAAACATCGAGTAGCTGAATTCTCATGGGCGAGGTGTATATGCAAATCTGGAGTGTACGAATGGTCGTGCGGTGTATTGGTATATCCATTGGCGAGATGTATATGTATACCTGGATTGACTATATGATAATGAGTGGGGTGTATATGTATATCATGAGTGGGTATATGGTCATGGGTATGAAGAAAAGGTATACGGGGAGTGACCAATGTTGAGATGATGTGCGTTGTATTGCTATATCTGGAAGGTATGTATGGTCAATGATGAGGTGTCGATGTATACCTGGAGTGATTCTATAATCGGCATTGGTGGGGTGTGTATGTACATTGTATATATGTATTGGTTATATGGCATGTGTGTGACCGATATGTACACATGGAATGATTGGATGCCAATGGTGATGTCACTGATGTGAATTGTTAAACAATGAGTGACTGTATGACCACGAATGTTGTGGCTGAATTTTCTTGAGTATTCAAGTCTGGAGTGTGTGAATGGCCACTGTGCGGGCAACTGTGTGGCTGTATGGGGATTGGTCAGGAGTATTATACGGAGTTACTCTACGGTTATGGTTGCAGTGTATATGTATATTTGTTTAGTGGATATATGGCCATAAATGCAGCAAATAGACACACAGAGAGTGAGTGTGTGGCCAATGGTGAGGAGTGACTGTATAATCACGAATGTGGTGAATATGCATAGGAAGTGACTATATGGTAATGGGTGAAGTGTAGGAGTATACAGGGTGTACCCGAATGGTGACTCATGGCTGTGTAATTATGTGCGTTGTTTACGGGTAAACCTAATTGTGGTTGTATGGTCATGGGTGAGGTGTATGTGTATAAAGGGAATGGCTACATGGTAATTTGTGTGGTGTTCATGTATAAATAACATGATTACATTGCATGTCATGGGTGAGTTGTACAGTTAGGCCTTTGGTGGCCATCACTTTCCATAATAACTCAAGTATATGTTAATCGATTGGGAGGTAATGTCAGAGAGTTCATCATGTTGGCCTTTTATATGCACAATTGAGGAAACGGTGTTCATGACATTATTCAATCAATCTTGATGTCAAATGGCCCAGAATTTGATGTTATTAATTAGTTTGTCACTAATCTCCTGTTTGACATTCCAAAAGGCCTAGATAACAGACGAGCAGGGAATAATGTCCGGGATATATATGAAAATATAAACTTTTCTACCAAATTTTGTGGACATTTTGCAAGCCAGCTTGAGTATGTTTTTCTAAAAACACATCAATGTGAGGCATTTAAACATTCAAACCATTAAACACCATAGATAGTTCTCATTGTTACGCATTGAGGATGGATACAAACAAACACCAAAGATAGATCCAATTTACTTGAAAAAAATGGTGCAAACCTGAAAAATGATGTTTTGCAGATTTTGAGAGAAAATTCCAATAATTTTGGTAATGTGATAGTAACACTAACCGAAATGCATCGTACCTGTTAGTATTCAATGTATATATGACAGAACAGCCCATTTTATTCGTCATCCACGACTTTCGATCGATTGCATGGCACTCTGGTGCAATATTTACCACTTTCCATATTTTGGCCGCCATATTAACAGCCATTTTGAGCCAAAGTGACAATTTTGGCTCCATGGAGTTGAAATAGTCATGATCAATGATATGACTCAATTAATTTGCACAATTCTGCTCAGTTCTTGTGGAAATACGACTAGAATCCAAATGGTGAGTTTTGGTAAAATTTCATACAGCTGTAAAATCCAATTATTGAGGGATCGGAAGAGGCTGGGATCTCATGAATGGCATATTTCATTGCTCCAATGTCCAGTTAACATGATCAATACAAAATAAGGTCACATTTCCGAACTTGTGCCATACAGAAGAAACTGGTCTAGAAGATATTGGTCAACGTCAAATTTTCCACTTACGGCTGCCACTTTGACGGTCATCTTGAACGGGGAGTTCCAATTTCGCCCCAAAAAAATGCCATTATATCTCACAGAGATATACTTACTGTTTTTGCCTAATTTTAAATATCAGATTCCATGGTAAGATTAATTGTGACATTTAATAAATTATATAATCACGAAATTAACGCTCTTTAAATTCGGAAAACCCCTTAAAAGAGGGGTTAAAGTGAAATTTCAGCGTGGCTCCTTATCCGATATCAATTGGTATGTGAATATGTACATATGTGCAAAATTTCATGCTTCAGTCACGAAGTGAACAATTCTTTTACTAATCTACTCCACTATGCCTTTTCATGGACTTTACATGACTTTTACCAGAGTATATCATTGTTTACCTTGCCTTTACCATAGTGTTTTTATATAAGGGCCGTTAACCCTTTTATGAAGGGAGCTGCGCTAGTGCACCATTAACCCTTTACCCAACAGAACGCCCAGAAACGCCCGAATGAAGCTTCAACAGCCTAAATTATCTTGGGTCTGTCTCAATAAAACCATACACATATGGATATCATTGGAACCGGCTCATTGACCACATTGTGATGGTTACAGTTATGCCCTGTGCCAATGCATTCTCTTATATATGCGAGTCGACCATAGGTCGCCTCGCATATATAAGAGAATGCATTGGCCTAAAAAAAATCTTGTTTTTAACACTTTTTAACATTTTTTCTTACATTCTTTAACAATTTTATAATTTGTAATGTGTTAAGCCAATGCATTCTCTTATATATGCGAGGCGACCCATGGTCGACTCGCATATATAAGAGAATACATTGGCACATGGCCCTTCTGTTGGGTAAAGGGTTAAAGACCCTGTGCCAGTGTATTCTCCTATGTATGCGAGGCTCCCTATATATAGAAGAGATAAAATACACTGGTCACTTGGTCAATGTAAATATTGTTTGGCCAATGTATTTTCTTGTATGTGTCAGGCGCCCTAAATATGGGCGACTCGCATATATAAGAGAATGTATTTGCACAGGGTTTTCGCAAAAATACAGGAAGCTCCAGCCATTGAAGGTATAAAACTACCCCTATGGGGCCCCTCGCATACGTTAGCAGACGACACTGAAAAATACAAGCTGCCACCTGTATGGGGCTCCCGACAGGAAGCTCCAGTCATGAAAGGATTTTAAAGACAATTAATACTTGTACTCAGTAATGCTTCCATTTCTCTCCATTACGAAACAACAAAGAGCGTCCATGTTCAGTATATATTCCTGACGTGTGAACAAACAGAGAATCCCTGTTCAGTATATAGTCCTGATGTGTGAACAAACAGAGAATCCCTGTTCAGTGTATAGTCCTGATTTGTGAAAATAAGCGTTTGTCTCACTTCTATGATGAAAATTTAAAGCATCCGATAATTCCCTTTTACGGCGGTGTGTTGTTCAACAAGAACTCTGCTATACAAATTAAGACTATAGATTTACGTCTTCTAGAAATTTCAAAATCGAATTTAATTGAAGAATCATCAAACATTTGAAAATTGTAACCACATTTTATATATTTATATGGCTTGAATAGTCACTAAAATTTCACTGTTAACAAGTTCCAAGAATATCTGCCGAATTATAGAACCATGATTACCATTATAGGCTGATAGATGTTCAGCTGTCCCTATATGCATGTATATGTCTGTTATGTTGATGTTTGTGCCATAGTGTCTTCATAATAGTGCACTCATGCACCTTAAGTTTCTCAAGATTTGTTTTTTTTTGTAGAAATATTGTTTAAACCAAACCCAAGATGGATTCATATCTTTTATCTTTTAAAGTTGATCTTCCTTTGATGCACTTTTCAGCGGGAAATTACACGCACTGACATCCGAAGTAACCTGCCATTCTGATGTTGTAAAGCGGGACTTGATGGCTGCGATGAAGCAGCAAGTACTTGATGGGGATACACACTCCGGTGAACATGTATCACATAAGAAGGTATGTGAGGTGCACGGGATAATGGTATACCACCAAGACCTGCTAATAGGACAACATTAATTGAACAGACCGTAACACAAACACATTGTTGACAAATTGTGGGACATAATCACTAAAAGCGGTCAGCAGAATATTTGGTGTGCTTTTCAAAGTTCAGCCGAATTGCATCTGCAGCCAGTTATTTATATCGATCACGCTATCGTTGCTAAGTGATTGTAAATCTTGAATTGCGCTGACTTAATGTGCTGCGTCAGCTAGTCTCAAATTTTCGGCAGATTTTGTGAAAATAAATATGAATATACTCAGTTTTGATGGGAATAAATAATCAAAATGCTGTATAAATTTAGGAAATGAATGTAGTTGGGGGTGTGTGTAGTATTGTGGGATATGGTGTGGGGTTATGAAGTCGGCACAGTCCTGCTGGAGATAAGATTTAATCGTCATAGTAAATAAAGAGATGTGCGGTTGGTGACCGGAAATATTTAGTGTCCACGGTTGATAAAATAACAACCCGGCTCTAAGCCGCCTGTTAGGTGGACTTTGCCTCGAAACGGAATCGGGTATTAGAATCAAAGTCGGAAAGAGAATAGAATGGAATTGGAATGAATCTAGAATAGTGATGTATTCGTTTGATATCACCGGGTACTTCGTATAGGATAGTTGTGCTATGACTCGGCTAATGAGTTTAACATGTGTCGAACACATGTTCCGCATAATTTATGTTAATTAGTTCTGGTCTTCATTTGACCGCTGTGCTCCACGGCGAGAAGTTCGATTGATAGCTTGTCGGTGGGCGTAACATACCTGGATTTGGGGTTCATATACTATGCTTCTATGTGTATAGATGATGCTGAATTGGTATATATAATACACTAGCAGGTTACCCGGCGTTGCCCAGGTTAAAGTGATGTGAAACCATATGTGGACATTTGGTGGGAATAGAGAATACTCTTGCTCTCAAAGTGTTACAGGTATTCTCATATATTGTATATCCAAATGGCATCACAAAACATGATTCTTACACATGGAATATAAGCAGTGGCTCACCTTGTCAGGTCGGAGCGATTATCATTTTGTTTATCGCGTTTAATCCGTCCCACCAATAAAGAAGTATTTATTTATTTACAGCTGGGTATACTTCAGACCTTATAGCATGAAACATGAACACCATAAACACATTAGTTCGAAAAAATAAAAAACAACAATTGTGTTTTACATAGAGATGTATCAATCGATCAATCAATCAATCAATCTAGTTCATCATATCTTCATGAGGATACAGATGTTTTAAAGATATGTCCAGGTGCTCCTCTGTTCTGGTGCTATATACTGGCTAATCATTTTCAGTTTAAAAGAAATGATGTTATGTATGCATGTATAACAGCTA
This sequence comes from Siphonodentalium dalli, assembly GCA_032622095.1. NCBI lineage: Eukaryota > Metazoa > Mollusca > Scaphopoda > Gadilida > Siphonodentaliidae > Siphonodentalium > Siphonodentalium dalli. Next base: position 7,479,018 of record CP136061.1, read on the forward strand.
CATGTGCCCGACACAATGAGATTTTGAGTTGTTTATGTTAGGCGATGAGTCTGTTCTAAAAAATGAAAGAAATCCTCTGTATCGGGCAGATATACCATTGTCAGACGTCACTATTGGAGGATCCTGAAAAGTAATGTGCTACGGACTGCGTTTTCCTTTATCTTAGAAGTAACCATATTTGACTGCACATTGTGACCACTATTTTTAAACAAGCCTGCTCTACATTTCCATATCTCTTGGCAATTGTAACCTTTTTTGTGGAAACTATATTGAATGGGACAGACTCAATCGTGTTATAATATATACATGACCCATTCTAATATGCAATCCTCTGACGATTCAAGGTCCCTCAGTTTGAATGAATATATGTATCTCTTAAATAGATTGATATAACTATACTTTTAATGCTTTGTTCTGTGTATCTGTGTTGCTAGATCTTTATAGGAATGCCCTGATTTCCATCCACATATAAATATGACAGTTGAGAAGATATAATTGTTCAAGTGACTTAATTCGGTCACCATTTGTCGAGATTGTGAAATTGGAATGCCAAAAACTCCTTAGAACGACACGGAGATGGCCTGTGATTTGACTATATATAACTGTGTTGGATATCGGCGAATTGAACAATCTTATAAATGCTAGTGAATCTCCTCTCGCCAACCATGACCCGAACGACCCCGAATGTGATTTAATTCATCATTTCATCAGAGAAGAACGTGCATGAATTTGGTGGAATTAGTGCTAAATATATTTGTATCAACTTGGTGCAACTCCCCTCATGCATGACTTGAACCGCGCCACTTTTGTCATATTTAAACCACGTCTTTTAGACTCGTGCATGCATTATATAATGGAGATGATTATATATACGTTTGGTGGTAATAGGCAACTAAACAAATTATTATCATATTTATTACCCCCCCCCCATCTCTCACACAAACGTCACCAATTTCGCGTCTTTAAATCACACGTTTATATTCCTCGTATCACGTTGAAGAATAATATATCAATTTGGTCGAAATCTGCGCTAAAAATAGCCCCTCTCCTGAAACCAACAACGTCACTTTTGAAAATTTTAACCGCACCATTATCTTACTCGTAAAATGTTACCCCTGCATGTTAGGCCGCCTTGGTGCCATCTCGATTGTACCCTTAAAGTTATATATAGAACACAGACAGATATTCGCAAATATTTGATTCATTGTATCATTTGACAAGAACGTGTATGAGTTTGATGGTAATTGGCACTAAACATATTTTTATAAGTTTTTGGTGACCCTCCCATCCCTATTTAGGACTCAAGCGGCGCCTCTTTTGACCTAATTAAACCACACACTTAGACTCATTATAGAGGACAATTGGCGCTAAATTGGCGCTAAAATATTGTGTGTCAATTTTGGTACCCCTCTCCCTTTCAGTGCACACCTGACTCGAATGACGCCACTTTTGACAGCTTTAAGCCACGCCATTAGACACCTCATACCATGGGGATGAATTTGTATAAGTTTGGTGGCAATCGGTGACTAAACCAATTCTTATCAGATTTATTACCCACCCACCGCCCCCCAAATATCTCACCCCAACGACACCAATTTGGCGCCTTTAAATCACACAATAAGATTCCTTGTATCACGGAGAAGATCTCAGAAGAATGTGCATCAATTTGGTGGAATTCGGCGCTAAAATTATTTTGATCAATTTTGGTGTCCCTCTCCCCTTCATGGCATCTCTGACGCGAATGGTGCGACTTTTGACATATATAAACCACACCATTAGATTCATCATATTATGGGGATGATTATATATAAGTTTGGTGGCAATCGGCGACAACTTTTTTTTCTGCCCCTCCCCCTTTTCTGCCCCTGACAACAGCGGCGTCACTTTAGAAAATTCTAACCCTCGCCATTATCTTTCTCGTAAAAAGTTACCCCTATTATATCCCTTCTGTGCCATCTATGTGGTCCCCTGTGAACTTATATAGAACACAGACAGACAGACATTCGCAAAGATAGATATATATTGGTATATAATATGTGGGGTAATACTGGATTATCCCACAATGGCGCTGTGGTCGTTCGGTCACATTTAGTATGTAATAAATTATGTGACCGAGCGATCACAACTCTGTATTTCGAAATAACATCCACAACCACAAAATTCATTTCTTAAATAAGTCACCAGCTGTATTAAAAACCCGAACATTGTCAAATTAGTTTGAAGTTTACAATCTGTGGTTAACGTGAAATTTGTTGTTGACAAATGTCAAACACTTTTCTGATTTAAGACTAAATGACCATCCTAAGCAGAGTGGGGTTCCCAGAGGGTGAATTTGGTGGCTCTGGCACGCCTTGTGGATATCGTCACTAAATGCATCATATGGAGACCTCATTATGTGGGTGGCAGGTTAGACGTTTCAATAGATGGATACTTTGAGTTTCACGAGGCTTGTAACGATAACATTGTCTCGAGACTTCGTATTGTAACTGAATTTGTAGGCGAAACATTTAGGGGTCTTTAGACCTAAAAATCCCGCCTCCGGAAATGGACTTAGTCACCCGCTGCCTCTGCACGTCTATTCCCATTGATAACTTTCAAAAACACAATTAAATCGAGTTATGGTCCCCAGCGGAGGGAGGGTGTAACATATGTGCCAACGTGAACAGACCCATGGATAACTCAGGTCTCTTATGGTGTCCACGATTCACTACATTTTCACCAACTAGATAGGGTCATTACTATATTGTATCTAGATAGGGTCATTACTATATTGTATCTAGATAGGGTCATTACTATATTGTATCTAGATAGGGTCATTACTATATTGTATCTAGATAGGGTCATTAATATATTGTATCTAGATAGGGTCATTACTATATTGTATCTAGATAGGGTCATTACTATATTGTATCTAGATAGGGTCATTACTATATTGTATCTAGATAGGGTCATTACTATATTGTATCTAGATAGGGTCATTACTATTTTTTATCTAGATAAGGTCATTACTATATTGTATCTATATAGGGTCATTACTATATTGTATCTAGATAGGGTCATTACTATATTGTATCTAGATAAGGTCATTACTATATTGTATCCATGTGACCGGAACGCAGAAGAAACCCGAATGACTCAAAGGGGGCTCGCGACTGCATCAAGCAGACACCGGTATAGACATGTATACACCGTCGGATTTCAATTTGACTGGTTGCATGTCAAAATATATGTTTGTCTTAAATAGTTATGAACGCTTTAATTGAAAAATGGGACAAAATGGATGTTATTTCAAAACATTAATGGGAAAATATTACTTCTGCTTTTGATAAAAACAAAAAAAGTTTGCTTCTTGAATGGTGTGTAGAATGGTGTGTAGAATGGTGTGTAGAATGGTGTGTAGAATGGTGTGTAGAATGGTGTGTAGAATGATGCGTTGAATGGTGTGTAGAATGGTGTGTAGAATGGTGTGTAGAATGGTGTGTATAATGGTGTGTTGAATGGTGTGTAGAATGATGCGTTGAATGGTGCGTAGAATGGTGCGTAGAATGGTGTGTAGAATGGTGTGTAGAATGGTGTGTAGAATGATGTGTAGAATGATGCGTTGAATGGTGTGTAGAATGGTGTGTAGAATGGTGTGTAGAATGGTGTGTAGAATGGTGTGTAGAATGGTGTGTTGAATGGTGTGTTGAATGGTGTGTAGAATGATGCGTTGAATGGTGTGTAGAATGGTGTGTTGAATGGTGTGTAGAATGATGCGTTGAATGGTGTGTAGAATGGTGTGTAGAATGGTGTGTAGAATGGTGTGTAGAATGGTGTGTAGAATGATGTGTAGAATGGTGTGTAGAATGGTGTGTAGAATGGTGTGTAGAATTGTGTGTAGAATGATGTGTAGAATGATGTGTAGAATTGTGTGTAGAATGGTGTGTAGAATGGTGTGTAGAATGGTGTGTAGAATGATGCGTTGAATGGTGTGTAGAATGGTGTGTAGAATGGTGTGTAGAATTGTGTGTAGAATGATGTGTAGAATGATGTGTAGAATTGTGTGTAGAATGATGCGTTGAATGATGCGTCGAATGGTGTGTAGAATGGTGTGTAGAATGGTGTGTAGAATGGTGTGTAGAATGATGCGTTGAATGGTGTGTAGAATGGTGTGTAGAATGGTGTGTAGAATTGTGTGTAGAATGATGTGTAGAATGATGTGTAGAATGGTGTGTAGAATTGTGTGTAGAATGGTGTGTAGAATGATGTGTAGAATGATGCGTTGAATGGTGTGTAGAATGGTGTGTAGAATGGTGTGTAGAATGGTGTGTAGAATGGTGTGTAGAATGATGTGTAGAATGGTGTGTAGAATGGTGTGTAGAATGGTGTGTAGAATTGTGTGTAGAATGGTGTGTAGAATGGTGTGTAGAATGGTGTGTAGAATTGTGTGTAGAATGGTGTGTAGAATGGTGTGTAGAATGGTGTGTAGAATGGTGTGTAGAATGATGTGTAGAATGGTGTGTAGAATGGTGTGTAGAATGGTGTGTAGAATGATGCGTTGAATGGTGTGTAGAATGGTGTGTAGAATGGTGTGTAGAATTTTGTGTAGAATGATGTGTAGAATGGTGTGTATAATTGTGTGTAGAATGATGCGTTGAATGATGCGTCGAATGGTGTGTAGAATGGTGTGTAGAATGGTGTGTAGAATGGTGTGTAGAATGATGCGATGAATGGTGTGTATAATGGTGTGTAGAATGGTGTGTAGAATGGTGTGTAGAATGGTTTGTAGAATGGTGTGTAGAATGGTGTGTAGAATGGTGTGTAGAATGGTGTGTAGAATGGTTTGTAGAATGGAGTGTAGAATGGTGTGTAGAATGGTGTGTAGAATGATGTGTAGAATGATGTGTAGAATGGAGTGTAGAATGGTGTGTAGAATGGTGTGTAGAATGATGTGTAGAATGATGTGTAGAATGGTGTGTAGAATGGTGTGTAGAATGGTGTGTAGAATGATGTGTAGAATGGTGTGTAGAATTGTGTGTAGAATGATGCGTTGAATGATGCGTCGAATGGTGTGTAGACTGGTGTGTAGAATGGTGTGTAGAATGGTTTGTAGAATGGTTTGTAGAATGGTGTGTAGAATGGTGTGTAGAATGGTGTGTAGAATGGTGTGTAGAATGGTGTGTAGAATGGTGTGTATAATGGTGTGTAGAATGGTGTGTAGAATGGTTTGTAGAATGGTGTGTAGAATGGTGTGTAGAATGGTGTGTAGAATGGTGTGTAGAATGGTTTGTAGAATGGAGTGTAGAATGGTGTGTAGAATGGTGTGTAGAATGATGTGTAGAATGATGTGTAGAATGGTGTGTAGAATGGTGTGTAGAATGATGTGTAGAATGATGTGTAGAATGATGTGTAGAATGGTGTGTAGAATGGTGTGTAGAATGGTGTGTAGAATGATGTGTAGAATGATGTGTAGAATGGTGTGTAGAATGATGTGTAGAATGGAGTGTAGAATGGTGTGTAGAATGGTGTGTAGAATGATGTGTAGAATGATGTGTAGAATGGTGTGTAGAATGGTGTGTAGAATGGTGTGTAGAATGATGTGTAGAATGGTGTGTAGAATGATGCGTTGAATTGTGTGTAGAATGGTTTGTAGAATGGTTTGTAGAATGGTGTGTAGAATGGTGTGTAGAATGGTGTGTTGAATGGTGTGTAGAATGGTGTGTAGAATGGTGTGTAGAATGGTGTGTAGAATGGTTTGTAGACTGGTGTGTAGAATGGTGTGTAGAATGGTGTGTAGAATGGTGTGTAGAATGGTGTGTAGAATGGTGTGTAGAATGGTGTGTAGAATGGTGTGTAGAATGGTGTGTAGAATGGTGTGTAGAATGGTGTGTAGAATGATGCATAGAATGGTGTGTAGAATGGTTTTTAGAATGGTGTGTAGAATGGTGTGTAGAATGGTGTGTAGAATGGTGTGTAGAATGGTGTGTTGAACTGTAGAATCTATCTGGCTGATATCAGTCCTCATCTTCTTCAGGAGTCGTTCATGTCATTTGGTCGCTACCAACTGCTGGCACTTGGGATTGCTGCTGCCGATCTGATATCGGTCACCTTACTTATTGTCCTCAGAAAGAGGTGAGTTGAATGTAACTCTGATATCGGTCACCTTACTGATTGTCCTCCGAAAGAGGTGAGTTTAATGTAACACTGATATCGGTCACCTTACTTATTGTCCTCCGAAATAGGTGAGTTGAATGTCACTCTGTTATCAGTCACCTTACTGATTGTCCTCCGAAAGAAGTGAGTTGAATTATATGTCACTCTGTTATCGGTCACATTACTTATTGTCCTCCGAAATATGAGAGTTGAATGTCACTCTGCTATCGGTCACATTACTTATTCTCCTCCAAAATATGTGAGTTGAATGTCACTCTGATATCGGTCACATTACTGTAACTTTGTCCTCTGAAAGAGGTGAGTTTAATGTCACTCTGATATCGGTCACCTTAATTATTGTCCCCCGAAAGAGGTGTCTAATTATCCGCACAGTATAATGTATAACTTTTACTGTGTGTGTTGGATATTGTTTTGGCTCCGATTGTCAGTGGCTTCAAAGCATTGTGCACGGAGTTATGGATCTACAATGGAGAGTAACTTCTGTACTGTACAGACAGCTTATACTGCCAATTAGGCTCAGACCAGGAGAAAATACTTACCACCTTTTTGAAAGAAATATGTTTGTTTAAAAACATATTATAGACTTGTTCGGGTTCTTGAAACTGATAAGTTAGCATCCAGGCGTTATGCAAACTGGAGGATTGTAGCTTTCTACTGACATCGCTGATAATTTCAAAGAAATCGACAATGCCACTCCATAGAAAACATCGTCTGAACTACGCGCAATTGTAATTATTTACATCTCGATTCGGGACGCAACTATTGGCGATAAACCAAGGCAAATCGCAATCGAGTGTTACTGTATTTAATTAAAATATAAGATAATATTCGTAAATATAACTACTTTATACTCTCCATATCTATTTGGTCACCCAGACGGAGTGTTTCACATCGCTTTAACATTTGTTTATTTATTTTATGGCAATTTCTCAATTTATTTACCAGCATCGGTATGCTTAAATGACTCATCAGCGTAGCATTTGAATCAGCCCTTAAGGCAAGCACGTATATATATATGCATAATTTACGTATGGATGGTATAACACAATATGTCAGTTAGTGATTGCTCCTCTCGTGCGTCGGTTTCTTAGCACTGCATCAGCTTACATGTGTCAAGAATCGCTTGTTCAACTGGACACCATCGGTTAAAGTTTAATTGGACACCATCGATTAAAGTTTAACTGGACACCATCGATTAAAGTTTAATTGGACACCATCGATTAAAGTTTACCTGGACACCATCAATTATAGTTGTGAATTATGCACCAAATAAAAACATCATTTTGCTTATGCCTCATATTCTCTGAAAAGTTTCTTTATTATCTAATTTCGATAGAAACTTAGATTCTATTTCTTTTAGTTTCTCAATAGCCCCAAATTGGCAGACCACACATTGCATAATCGAGGTTTCCATGGGTGTACATCACACATTCACTATTTGGGAACTTCAATTTGAGTCTATGTATCTTATAACAGAAGAAGCTATACAAAATGAGGTCCCCAGAGGGTGAATTTGGTGATGCTATCCCACTGTGCGGGATAGCATCACTAAATTCACCCTCTGGGGACCTCATTCTGAAAATGAGAGGCACATAAACTCAGGCGTGTTCTGGTATCATTTAGTTGGACATGGGGCAACGGTAGTTTCAACATCCTGCCAAAACTAATTGATTTAGAAACAACCTTCCGAAGACTTAGGGTTGTTTACATTGCTGTAGATCTGTATACAGTTCTGCACGCATACTATTGTAAACGGGTTGATATAGAAATGCACACAGAAAGAAAACGGTATTCGTTCGTGTGAGCAAAAATCGTGTCCGTTATAAGTTACGGTCAGCGCCGATGCATTGAGACAGGCAAATCTGATTTGATTAAATGTTACTCGGGCTTGGCGAATGTGCACACTTAATCTTTCTTTGTCATTTCAACCCATGTATTTCACACTGTGTAAGCAAGAACATGTGTACTGGTAGATAAAGGAGTCCTGTTTCTATTTGTGTACATGTACACTGTTGTTTATTGTGTATTCATATGTGATTTGTTCTCATGCGCCTTTCATTCTTTCTTCGACCCATTATCAACTTGTGTAAGAATAAACTGCTTTGGTCTGCTGATAGTTGATTTATTTTTGTGTCTGGCCTAAACTGACACGACTTATAGTTAATTGTCAATTACCAGAGTACTGATGAGCGCGCATTCATTATCAGTAATCATGTTGTGATCACAGTAATCTGCGACACGTGACTTCACACATATCTGTATACAGATATACAGCAATGTAAACCAACCCTTAGGTAGTTTAATTTAGAGTATATGTGTGTTAGGTTAGAGTTCAGCCGTATGCTTTTCAATGTGCGTGCACATGTATTGGGCGTACCATTTGACAAACCAGTATACGCGAGAACATCATCATCAAATGTTTTGGAACAAGTCATTCGACTTTTGGTTCCGATTTACAAAGAATTTGGTATATATATTTGTCACAATAACTCACTCATCATATATATACTTCAGACTATATAGTTGATAACTTGATAGTCTATCTGGGTTTTGAATTCTGTCAGCGAAGTGGCGTTGCCAATGTGTTCAGGAAGTTTGTTCCAATGAACTACAACGCGTTGAGTGAAGAAGTATTTCCCAAAGTTCTTATTCACGGTTTTCATTTGCAGCTTGAGATTATGTCCTCTGGTATTATAATATGTTGCTTTCTGGAACAATTCATCTATGTTGACGTTGTACTGATTATGTAAGTACTTGTATGTCTCTATTAAATCGGACACTATAGCTATATCGTTTTAACATTTCAGGCAGATTGCAAGGAGGACCAGTCAGTCTACGGGGAGGACCAGTCAGTCTACGGACACAATGGAATCCATTTGAAACCCTTATATTCGTTCCGTTTATAGGCTACACGTGCAATGACGTTTGGCAAGCTGCAAAACAGAGTTCAGTCCCCTCGCCACGCGATGTCTGAACGCTGCCGCACGTGTATTTTCTTATTAAATCTAACATTTTTATTGAAGTGTTTGACATTTTTAATTCATTCTGGCTTGATCTAGGCCATTTTCAAATAAATATGGACAGTTCAGTTTCTCAGAATAATGCAGAATGAAGTGTGACCTACAAAATTCTCAAATAAATAAATGCGACATTTCTTCACATTACTATAATTTACGTGTAGGTGCTGGCAGCGGTAAGTCCTGCGTAGGGGACTGAACTCTGCACGGAGCTTGGACGTTTGGTAGCAATTGTGGACGTATGAGCAGTAACGTTTGATGGCAATATTATGGACGCATTCACACCAATCATAGATATACACTGTATTATATATATAAAATACACAGTATATTCACTGTCTCGTTGGCTTTACATATAGTACATCTCTTCCAGACCACAATTAAAACAACATTATTTTCATAAATCCCGATTTCAAGACTACATATAATACCTTTTATGTGAATAATACAGACACAACTGAAGATAAGGTAAATTAAATGTCTATAGAGGTATAATGAGGTGGTTTACTGCTGATGTAACCAAAATATGTTAGTTTAAAGATACGTATGGCCTTCACTATGGGCATAATGAGGTGGTTTACTGCTGATGTAACCGAAATATGTTAGTTTAAAGATACGTATGGCCTTCACTGTGGGCATAATGAGGTGGGTTACTGCTGATGTAACCGAAATATGTTAGTTTAAAGATACGCATGGCCTTCGAGATGGGTATTGCTGTTAAAATAGTCAAATCCGTTAAAGCCACCATAACCAGAAAGAATATTTAAATATAGTATAGTAAACAGAAGCAATTTTATGTTATAGTACACTGCGTAAAGAGTGTGTGATAAGCAAAACACTAAACACCGGTGGGATCCCATTAAGTAATTTTGGTTAAAACTGTATGTTGTTTACAACATACCGTTATTGACCACGCTAATAATCGCCACTCAATGTTTGGTATCGAAGGGTCACAGTGATTCAATCTCCAGAAAGAAAAAAACACCACAGTATTGAGTGTTATGTTTGTCGCACACTCATTATGTGCTGTATATACACAGATGATAGGTCGGTTCGCACAAAATGTGTTTAGTGGATAATATCGTATTCATAATATCATTATACTATACTATTAGTATATTCTTGAGGAAATTTTCATTATTTCGAAATTATAACCTACAACCAAGGATATTCGGGCGTGCCTTTAAAATGACATTTGCCTTGATGTTAAAGATGCACAATCCGATTAAGCGCCCCTCAATTACTATTTATTTGGATTCGGGGGTAAAAAATATTTGATTTGAGTCGAGGAACCCACCTGTCAAATCTCAGAGTTATTAGATATCGATTTTTAAATATTATTTGTCACCATGGAAAATTATTAGTGGCCCAGATAAACAGATGACGAGCAGACGATCTCGGACCAAATTGCGGATGGAGATAGATGACTCTAAAATAAAGAGGCTTTGAGTTGATAATAAGGCCAAGTTTCGTCGAAAACATGTTGATAAATAACGTTTCGGGCTATTTTATACTATAGTTGACAGTGGTTAGCATTATTTATGTGCAATTAATCTATTCTGATTACAATGAAAATTTCTAAAAATGTGATTGTTTATGTTGGAATCTGATTATATGGGACCATTGAATCGGATTGAGTACCTTTAACAAGATAGAGTTCTCCCGCTTGATGATGGTTTCCATTGATATGTCGTCGGTTCTAAACTAGTTCATTTGACCGATAGAAGTCAAATGTTCTGTAACTATAGCCTGAATCAGGGGCGCCGGAAGGAATTTATATTGCCCCGATCATATAATAGCTAGATAAACATACAGGTGGCCGAAGGCCACCATGGTCTGCCGAAGGTGTCCCCTCTCGAAGGTGTGGGATTTGTTTGAACTTTAAGGCCAAAAGGAGCTCATTTCCTTGGTTTAAAATAAACTTAATGGGCTTTATTTATGTCATTTATATGGCTAAACAAAGAGGTGGATTACACTAATTGCGCACATCTGGTACTGAAGTGTACCAACACTTTATCACGGACTCATGCATGGTCCCAGATGGACAATAAACACCATCTCATAATTACACATGAGATTGGATAAATTAAATGTTATTGCAAGAACATCTATTAAATGGCACCATAAATAAAATGAAACCATAAACCCATATACTAGTAGTTAGCGATGGCATATATTGTTAATATTTTCAATGTTGATCACTGCCAAATGCTGCTAATAAGGATCACATTCTGTCATTAGGAGGAAGTGTTGTGCTATTTTGCATTATATCTCCAGAATATAGCTATTTTATTATCCTATCCAACCACACCAACAGCTGTACCGCTTTACCCGTGAACTAAATATCACATAGTTGTAGTGGCAGAGTGATAAAGGCTGACAGTGATAATTTGGCTTGAACTTTTAATGGTGTTTATATGCTTTCACAACAGCATGACCTATACTATTACTGCCCCAACCATATTATTGCCCCGACGAAAGTCGGGGTGGTCGGGGTAGATCCGGCGCCCTTGAGTAATAACAAGAACTTTACCAATATGCCAAGTTTGAGAGCCAATGGAATAGACATCGCTCTGGAATTAATCATGCCAAGCTGCAAAACAGAGTTGAGTCCCCTCGCCACGCGAAGTATGAACGCTGCCGGCACGTGTATTTTCTTAATCAAATTTAACATTTTAAGTGTTTTGCCTGTTATAATTCATTCTGGCTTGATGTGGACCATTTTCGAATGAATAGTTTCTCATAATAATGCAGAATGAATTGTAACCTACACAAATCTCAAATAAGTAAATGCGACATTTCTTCGTTAACACCACCAGGTTTAATCTGTGGGCCAAATTATAAAAATCTGTGGTCTCATGTAGGTTTTATGGTTTTTCCAGTTTATTAGTTTAAAAGTCGAACTTCGCGAATAGGAGGCCGGTCACCGGTTTATTAGTTTATAAGTCGAACTGCGCGACCAGGAGGCCGGTCACCGGTAAACGGTGTAGTTGGGAATTTAAATTTTGTTTATTGTCCTTTACATTATATATTAGCGAGTTTGCGATACCCGTTGGACGGGAACGGGTACGGATAGATCGGTTAACTTGGGTACTTTCGATGCAGCGCATAAAGCGATAACGATTAATTCAATGAAATTCCTGTTAGCTATAGTTGTTTTGCGGCCCCGAGTCTGGTAAAAGCTGTACTTGGAATGTCCAAGTTCGTGAAAGTTCTATTGACTATGCCGATGATTTGAGAAGTTTTATTGTTTTAGGATATTGCGAAAAGGCTAATCTGGCTGTATCAAATTGATCTATAGCGATGGGATGTCTGGCAGGACAACACATTTCGGGTTTTCGTGGGATGTGTATTCGCTGGATGTCTTAAAGTTGCAGTATGTAACCATTATTTTTGTCGACGGTTTCCATCAAACTTATGCTGAGCGGTTAATGTGCATACACTCTATTAACAGTGTACACACAAAACGATTCATTCCTGATAACAAAGTAAATGGCTCAGGGGCTAAATTTTCACACCTGTGCCATGAAAATGACTTGCTCATTTTGAATGGCAGAAAACAAGATATCAAACACAACGGTAGATATTCAACATTATAACATTTTATATTGGAACAGCACAATGCACTTCCTCCCAAGCCTTGAAATAGTGTGTCTGTCATTTGCAGAATGAGGTTCCCAGAGGGTGAATTTAGTGATGCTACCCCGCATAGCGGGCTAGCATCACCAAATTCACCATCTTACAATTCAGCAGAATGAGGTCCCAGAGGGTGAATTTGGTGATGCTAGCCCGCTATGTGGGGTAGCATCACTAAATTCACCCCATGGGGACCTCATTCTGCGAATGACAGACACCTTATTTCAAGGCTTGCTTCCTCCGAAATTGCACATTCCCGATGAGGAACACCCCTCACGGATACCTTATAGGCACGTCCTTGTGCGGCATATATATCAAATCGCTTTGGTCTGCTGATAGTAGATTAATTTGTTTTTGCCTGGCCTAAACTGAAGAGAACTCATAGTGAATTATGTATTAACAGAGTACCGACGAGCACCGGTTCTGTTTGATTACAACAATCCGTGACACAAGACTTTCACCTATTTCTGTACACATATCTACCCCAAATAGGTCCCAACATGTTCAACGCCAGAGCGGGGTCAAGTCACTAATTTCGACGATAAGCCGCTCTACTATGTTTTGGACTCCCCCTGTTCTTAATGTTTGGACAATTATGGACTTTAGTTATACTTAAGTGGGATGTATCGACACCAGTCAGAGTTTAGTGTGTCGGTCATTTGCAGAATGGGGTCCCCAGACGGTGAATTTAGTGATGCTATCCCGCATAGCTGGCTAGCGTCACTAAATTCACCCGCTGGGGACCTCATTCTGCATGGCCTCACCTGGTATGGGCGACAAAGACTCAGATTTAAGTTTCCAAATGGTGAATAATGATGATGTACACCCACCGGGAACCTCGATTATACAATGTGACGTTTGCCAATTTGGGGGTATAAATAAACTAAAAAATAGAATGAATGTAATTTGATAATAAAGAAACTTTCCAGAGAAGATGATGCCTGGGCAGAATTAGGTCCCCAGCGGCTGTATTTAGGTATGCTAGCCCGCTATGTGGGGTAGCGTCACTAAATTCACCCTCTGGGGACCTCATTCTGCAAAAGACGGGCACACTAAACTCAGGCTTGTATCGACGCCAGTTGAGATTTCGATACGCAATTGTGTATATATACGTTAATGTTATATATTGGATAGAACAAAACGGTCCAAACTTCTTCCACGCCAGCGCGGGGTCAAGTCAGGCACACATTATAAATGGGACCAATTCAACTGGGAGGGGAGGCACATCAGTAACCACGGTGAAGTGTGCATGGTACTTCTCATAGTAGAGACACACCACCATGATGAAGCCTGCATGGTATACTTCTCAGAGAATCATTACCCCGCAGGGAGCCCCACACATATATAGAAGCATGTAGAAGAGTGTGGTCGACTCGCATATATAAGAGAATGCATTGGCACAGGGTAAAAAAAAATCCCGACTTACGACTGGATTTGATATGGCGGGTTGGTGCAGGTCACGGGTCGACATACGCATTATTCTACAATGTGTTTACGGAGTAAAACTGTTATCAGCATTCGCTGGATCAGATTCCTGGCCAAATGCGATAATATTGTTTCCAATAACTCGTAGTATATATCATATTGCGAAAACAATACGTGAGTCGTATGTGCGTTATGTGGATCGGATGACTGGACCAATAACACGACGAACGTATATTAAATTGCACAAACAACACGACGGGCGTTTCACAATCACGGAATCGTAAACTGTCCGGGACGTATATATGTATTATCCAAAGAACCCAAGCAAGGTAAGTTTACTATTTACTATACTCCTCTCCGCCCACAATTGTCTATCGACTATACCCATGATACCACAGTCCCTTGGAATCGCTGTTTCACAATGCAGAAAATGTACAACACTAAATAGATACAACTTTTTTACAATAACTGAAAAAATCAGTCCGGAAACACTAACGTTTTCTCACAAATTTGGGACTATCAAACGCAATATATTAAAAAAAATTAGAGAAAGTACAATTGAAATTGCTGAAGTATGTCCTTGGACTAAATCCGAGTAATCCATATATAACCGGGAGTAGTAATGGTGGGCACTATGGCCCAGTACCCCCCAGACATGGGCACTATGGCCCAGTACCCCCCAGACATGGGCACTATGGCCCAGTACCCCCCCAGACATGGGCACTATGGCCCATGGGCCATAGTGCCCATGTCTGGGGGGTACTGGGCCATAGTGCCCATGTCTGGGGGGTACTGGGCCATAGTGCCCATGTCTGGGGGGTACTGGGCCATAGTTCCCAGCCTGAGGATAGATGTTCCTGTCATTGATGTGACATTTCTGATCGAAAAAATGAAAATGGACTTAGAATTATTTTTTTTCAAAAGGAAAATCTCACTTTGGAAAATATCAATTAGCAATCAAGAGTTTTTCTTTTCGAATATTTGGTGGCCCTGAAAAGGGCCGTTTTATTTTTGTTATAGTTTAGAATCCGCCACATTGAACTTCTTTGTTCGCCAAAACTTCAATTGATTTGTCTCCTCGCCTCATCCATATTTCGCATTCACAATAATGCTCGTGGCAAACGTGTGGGATCCACACTAGAGTTATTGATGACTTGAATCTTGGTGTTGATTTGTAGCCGCCTTTGGTAGCATCAAACATGACGATAGGTCGCTGTATAACAGTCGCCGCTAATTCAACCATCAATCTTGATTCAGCCAAAAGTGGTGTGCGCCGTAAATCTTGTGCCGACGCACCAAGTTCGTCACTCTCTGCGTAGTACAGGTCAACTGTCGCATCTCTCAGAATCATCCATCCATCGGTCGTCCCGTAAACCCCGAGGCTGAGTGCCCTCCAAAACAGCGATATTTCTTCACCGTACACTGCTTTACAGTATACCCCACCGGCCATTATCTCGTCAAGATCTGTTATGTTTACAGCAGTCATCTTTGAATGTAGAATAAGTCTGAAGATCCGTCTTGAACATATATCACGATTGCGCGGGCGGTAGAGAAAGCACATAATACTTTGACGTTAAAATGACAAATGCTCCCTGACGTTGTGTTTCTTTTCAGTGCATTATCTGTTAGTTTCACCATTTCGATATGATATAGATTAAATTCATGATAGTATATGCAATTAATTAAGATATTTTAACATATGAATTCATCTTCGTTCATAAACGATGACCAAGTAAAGTTATCAATTGTAATGATGAAGAAAAATGTTCAGTATGTTTTCTTGTGTTCAGTTTTATGTATAAAATATGTACATTTCCAAAACCAAAAACTAGAAAAACATTCCATATTTGCCTAACGAGGTAACAAATATATCAATCATGTGTACCAAATAATAGATAATGATCTAACGAAATAAAAAACATTTGTTTGATCGCTATGCAATAATGATCAAGAAAAATATGAATGCTGATCCGTCTCTGAAAAAACACAACGCCAGGAAACATTTGTCAATTTTAACGTCAATGCGACATGTGATTTCATTGACGCCCGTGTCAAATGTATAAAAATATTTTCGAATTTGATCAACGTTACATTGCATTGCTATCAAAGATGGATCCGTTAACAGAATTTCTTCAGAGTGAGATATACAGTAATCCTGTTGTACAGAATACATATGTGGCACCACAGTCAACAGGCCAAGCTAATACGACAATGACTATAGGTGGAGATACACTCATTTTAAAAGCGATTTTAGATGAACTGAGATGTCTTCGCAGGGATATTGACGTGAAAACACAAGTAACGCATCAAGAAGTAAAAGTGAATCTTCGTTTCGTTGCAGAAGAGATAGATATACCAATCAGGGTTCATGATGTTCAGAGATCGAAAGAACAGAAACAGATCAAAAAAGAAAAAATATTATCGGCGAAAGAAAAAGAACCTAAAAGTATCATGAAGCCTTCTACTGAGACAAAAGTCAGATTTCGTCTTCCTTGTAAAGAATCTAAAGATACAGAGAAAAGTGATGAATTCGCAAAAGCTATTGGTTCTCATGGGAAAGATATGTCAAGATATAAGAAAAACACAAAACGATGTTAAAGTCAGATGATAATTTTAAAACGGCCCTTTTCAGGGCCACACACATTTCCCAAAAGGTTACTCTTTCATTGCTGAAAAAATCAAAAACACGATTGTTCAATTTATATTTTATTCAACAACAAATATTTGCAAGTATATTTTGTTTTAAATTATTCGTGGCGTGATTTTTTCAAAACAAAACATAGGGTACAAAGAACATTATTAGTTATTAAGCAATGCTAAAAGTTTTTCTTTTTGAAAAAATTGGTTGGTTCTGAAAAGGACCGTTTTTGTTTTTGGCCCTGAAAAGGGCCGTTTTGTATGGCATCAAAGTTCACGCCACGATTTTCTTTTGAGACTTTTGCTTTTGTTCCAACGCTGTTGTTTTTTGCATATTTGCATAACCAGTTTTGCACTGGCGGTTACTTCTTTTGCGTGTCCGGCCCGCATTATCTGGGGTGTTAGCCCTATCGTTCCTCTTAGTATAGACATCAACGGTTCGGGGATTTCGGACATCTTTGAATGCAGAATAAAAATTGTTCACGGCCGTGTTTGAACATATATCACGATTGCGCGGGCGTTAGAGAAATCACATGTCGCGTTGGCATTAAAAATGACAAATGTTTCCGGGCGTTGTGTTTCTTTACAGTGCATTATCTGTTAGTTTTACTATTTCGATATGTTATAGATTAAATTCATGATAGTATATGCAATTAATTAAGATGTTTTAACATATGAATTCATCTTCGTTCATAAACGATGACCAAGTAAAGTTATCAATTGTAATGATGAAGAAAAATGTTCAGTATGTTTCTTGTGTTCAGTTTTTATGTATAAAATATGTACAATTCCAAAACCAAAAACTAGAAAAACATTCCATATTTGCCTAACGAGGTAATAAATATATCAATCATGTGTACCAAATAATAGATAATGATCTAACGAAATTAAAAACATTTGTTTGATCGCTATGCAATAATGATCAAGAAAAATATGCATGTTGATCCGGTTCTGAAAAAACACAACGTCAGGAAATATTTGTCAATTTTAACGCCAAAGTATTATGTGATTTCATTGACGCCCGTGTAACAATCTTGTGTTCAGTTTTATGTATAAAATATGTACAATTCCAAAAACAAAAACTAGAAAAACATTCCATATTTGCCTAACGAGGTAATAAATATATCAATCATGTGTACCAAATAATAGATAATGATCTAACGAAATTAAAAACATTTGTTTGATCGCTATGCAATAATGATCAAGAAAAATATGCATGTTGATCCGGTTCTGAAAAAGCACAACGTCAGGAAATATTTGTCAATTTTAACGCCAACGCGACATGTGATTTCATTGACGCCCGTGTCAAATGTATAAAAATATTTTCACTTTTTCAGTGAACTTCATTCATTATGCCGTCGTTAAAGAAATTTATCAAGAAGTTATGGAGGAAGAGAGATTCAGAGGAGACGAAAATAAGAACATATAGGAAATGGCAGGATTCTCCTGAACAAAAGGTGGTACAGAAACAGATGCTAAGAGATTTTCTGGCTCGGCGACGACCATCGCCTGAAGTATGCGATCAAGCAATCAAGAATCAAGAATCAAGCAATCTTGATCTCGTGGAGATCTTGTCACAGATCTCGAAGAAAGATCTGTGCAATGCAGCAATTGACAGCTTCGCTCAGGCTGCTGCGGCGCACAGATCAAATCCTACTTGGTCTGTGACAATTAATCCCAACGGGATATATCCTGATTTGGCAGAATTTTTATGAATTCTGTAAAAGAAAAAACGGCCCTTTTCAGGGCCATCCACATTCCCCAAAAGGTTACTCTTTCATAGCTGAAAAAAACAAAACACGATTGTTCAATTCATAATTTATTCACACAACATAATTTTCAAATGTTTGTATCGATTCGTTTATCTGTTTTTGGAATGTAGAATGGTCTCAGCTTCTTTTTCTTGGAAGTTTTCTTGGAATTTTCAAAATCTGGATTTTTATCTTCAGATTTGTTCTGTGAATCATTCGTAGGATCAACAGGTCGGGGTTGTTTGAAAACATCTGATGTTGTAGACATCTCTTCAGTTTTGATATCTGCATTTTGTTCTTGTATTGTTACTGCTTGTAGACATTTTTGTATAGTTTTCACATTTTTTTTGTCGCCGAAATCTGTTTTACAATGGAAGGACCAATGGGATTCTTGTCCGCATTTGTATCAGTAACCATATGGCGGTTTCCAATTTTTATCAGCTTTGTTTTTCTCTTGTTTCTCTTGCCATTGCATTTTGTTACAAAGTTTAAACAAATTGGCAGAGATCTGTCTCATTTCGACAAGATTATCTTGAATTTTTCTAGTCTGTGGCTGTGTAGATTTTTTTGAATCTTCTTTATGTAGCTCAATATAGCTCTCTTCAATAACTGCAGGCCTTGGTCTTTTTCTAACAATATCTTCTTCGCTGGAGGCGTCGTCTGAAACAGGTCTTTTAATTCTCTTAAACATTTTTGTCTTGAGTTTTGTCAGCAAAAAATATTGCGACTGGCTTCTTCGGAGTTGAAGTGTAAAGTGTAGAATTACATCTGCTTTTATAGCTTTCATCGCGAATGCTATAAAAGCTATAAAAGCAGGTGTAATTCTACACTTTACACTTCAACTCCGAAGAAGCCAGTGGCAATATTGTTTGCTGACAAAACTCAAGACAAAAATGTTTAAGAGAATTAAAAGACCTGTTTCAGACGACGCCTCCAGCGAAGAAGATATTGTTAGAAAAAGACCAAGGCCTGCAGTTATTGAAGAGAGCGATATGGAAACTGATAAGGTAGAAAGTGAAGAGAGCTATATGGAAACTGATGAGGCAGAAAGTGAAGAGAGCTATATGGAAACTGATAGGGCAGAAAGTGAAGAAAGTTTTAGTGATGGGCAGATTGGACGCGGTCGAAGACAGAATAGAGAAATTGGTGGGAAGAGAAAGAGAAGTCTGGCTAGAGAGCGTGTTGTGTTCAATCCAACAAAATATTTCAAAATGGAGCTGAACTCGGAGAAATTTTCCAGAAAATTTAAATCAGCATCACGACAATTTGGTGTGAAATTCGAGAAATTTACAGATCCAATCGAAAACATTCCAGAGATATTTGAGAAGTTGACAGAAGAATTGAAACAGAAATGTTCAGCAAATGAGAAGACAAGAATCAGAGTTACGATAAATCATCCAGGACTTGATATGAGCATTTTCATTCCATTCACAAAAGCCAGTGAATTGAATGGTGGGACACTCATGGATAATATTCAAAATGTGGTTCAATCAAATGCAGCCTTTACAATTCATGACGGTGCACTCAATTTCGAAATCTTCGTTACAGATATTCCGGAAGGTGGTACACGACACTCACTACATTATGGACCATTTGCAGACAAGAACAAGTTGACAAAAGTAAAAAGAAGTATTGTCCGGATTGAAAATGCTGATGATGTTATGTGTATGGCAAGATCTATTGTCGTCGGAATGTGTAAGGCAGATAGTGATGGATCTGCGTGCTGGTCAAAGATATGGAAAAGAATAAGACAATCAATATACACAGCACAAACAGATGCAGCAAAAAATCTACTCAACCGTGCTGGCATTCCACACGATACAGTTTGCAGTATCAATGAGTTCCACAAGATTCAAGAAATATTGTATCCAGAATATGTTGTGAAAATTCACAATGAATTTGCTGGCGCTGGATTTCTATTTGAACCTGCAGAAATGTGTTCGGATAGCAAATGTGTACACATCTACTACAACAATAATCACTTCGACACCATAACATCAATCAAAGGATTTCTAGGCACCAGCTACTACTGCGAATTCTGCGACATTGGATTCCATATGCGTGGCGATCATCGATGCAGATTTGTTTGTGCATGCTGGTCATTGACACAGTGTAATTTCACAAATTGGGTGAAGTGTAGAACGTGTCAACGATCATTCAGAAGTAAATCATGTTTCGACAACCATTTGAAGACGGAAGGAAAACAGAAAAGAAAAATATGTGATTTGGTTCAACTATGCAACATTTGTGATGAAGAAATTCTCATCAATAAATCAAGCAGACATATATGTGCGGGGTTGAAGAAATGCAAACATTGCAAAGAAATCGTTGAAGCAGATCACAGGTGCTACATTCCAAAATATGAATCACCGGAAAAGAAACCTGCAAAGATTCCATATGTATTCTTTGACTTTGAATGCAGACAAGACACAGGTGTTCATATTCCAAACTTCTGTGTTGCACATACCGCTTGTGGAGATTGTATGTGCAAACCAATCGAAGAAAAATGTGAAACATGCGGACCGGATTCCAGAGAATTTGTATTCAAGGGTGACAACGTTTTAACAGACTTCACAAACTGGTTATTCCACCAAGATCACAAAGGATGTGTTGCAATAGCACATAATGCTCAGGGATACGATGCACAGTTTCTACTTCAAGCACTCATACAAAGTGGAATTCATAAACCAGAACTGATCATGAATGGAAACAAGATTCTCAGTTTAAAATGCAACAGCGTGAAAGTTATTGATTCTCTGAGTTTTCTGATGATGCCGCTTTCAAAGTTTCCACAAACTTTTCAGCTGAATGAGATGGCGAAAGGACACTTTCCACATTGGGCGAATTCACCAAAGTTTCAAAATTACATTGGACATTACTTGGCTTCTGATTACTACAAACCAGACATGATGAGCGTGGAAAATCGAGAGAAATTCTTTGAATGGTACAATGAGAAAATAGAAAATTACGTGATATTCAACTTCCAAGAAGAGATGGAGAAGTACTGCAAATCAGACGTGGATATTCTTCGCCGTGGATG
Source organism: Siphonodentalium dalli (assembly GCA_032622095.1). NCBI lineage: Eukaryota > Metazoa > Mollusca > Scaphopoda > Gadilida > Siphonodentaliidae > Siphonodentalium > Siphonodentalium dalli. The sequence goes on from CP136061.1 coordinate 7,500,677, forward strand.
TGGAAAATTCAGGAAATACATATTGGAAACAGAACAGATTGACCCGTTCATTGAGTCAATAACATTGGCGCAAGTTTGCAATTTGGCATGGAGGAAGAATTCAATGCCAGAGAAAACAATTGGAATCATTCCAGATGGTGGATACCCATGTGCTAAAAACTATTCCATGAAAGCGATACGTTGGCTTCAACATATATCATTGTCACGTATGATAACAATCAAGCATGCTTTGAATGGAGGAGAAATCAAGATTGGTGGACACTACGTCGATGGATATGAGGAAGCCACAAGAACAGTTTTTGAGATGAATGGATGTCTGTTTCATGGATGTCCAAAATGTTACAACAACAGACAATACAAGAATCCCTATACGATGCTCACCATGGAAGAATTATATACAAGAACACAACAGAAGAAAGATGAACTGGAAAGTCTTGGTTACAGAGTTGAATCAATTTGGGAGCATCAGATCGACGAAAGAATGAAATCGGATGTGAAATTCAAACAACAAATGGAATCTTTCTACAAACATCGAGACCCCATTTTGCCAAGAGAAGCATTGTTTGGTGGACGTACAAATGCCATCAAATTGTACGAGGAAATTGATCAAGATTCCACAAAAGAAATCAAGTTCATCGATGTGTGTTCGTTGTATCCATTTTGCAACAAATATAAATTCTACCCTGTTGGACATCCAGAAATTTTGAGCCAAGAGCAGATCGATCAAGAACACATTAGAGACTATGCGGGGCTTGTTAAATGTACAATTTTACCACCATCGAAATTGTATATTCCAGTTCTACCGATTCATTGTAACAAGAAAATGGTTTTTACTCTGTGCAACACTTGTGCCATCAATGAGAACGAGGCATGTAACCATTCAGAAGAAGATCGAGCTATAACCGGAGTGTGGACCACGCCAGAATTATTCAAAGCAATGGATGTTGGCTACAAAATACTTGATGTGTACCAAATTTGGCATTGGACAGATTGGACAGATGAAATATACAAATCCTATATCGATAAACATCTAAAGATCAAACAGGAATGTAGTGGTTATCCATTTGGTGTTGAGACAGAAGAACAGAAACAAAAGTTTGTACAGGATTATTATGCAGCTGAGGGTATAAAATTGGAGAACATCGAGAAGAATCCAGGAAAACGTCAAATATCTAAAATTATGATTAATTGTATATGGGGTAAGAATGCACAAAGAAATCTTTTGTCAAAAACAGAGTATGTGGATAAACCATCACGTTATTTTGAATTGCTTACTAGTAACAATATAATTGTTCAAAATGTTACACTTCTTGATGGTGACAAATTCATTCTGGTAAATTATGTTGACATCTTAGATAATATTGAACCTCATCATTCAGCAAATGTTGTTGTTGCTTCTTTTGTTACAGCGTATGCAAGATTACAATTGTATAAAGTTTTAGAAAAACTTGGAGATAGAGTGCTGTATTTTGATAAAGACAGCTGTATGTATGTCAGTGATCCATCAAAGAAGAACATCAAAACTATCGAAGGAAGATTGGGGAAATGGAGTGACGAACATCCAGATGCAAAGATTGTCAAATTTGTTGGACTTGGGCCAAAGAACTACGGATATGAATACATCAAAGATGGGAGAAGATACACCAAATGTAAGGTAAAAGGTATCACTCTTGATTACAGCACAAGTCAAAAAGTTAATTTTGAAACAATGGTACAATGTGTTAATGATCGTGAAAATTTCAAAACTGTTGTTGAGTATCCTTCCAGAATTAAAAGACAAAAGAACCATCAATTGATTAGTGAGTGTCAAACCAAAACTTTCAGATCGGTGTACACAAAACGAAAACTCGTCAATGGTATTCATACATACCAATACGGATGGAGATGTTGAGTCATTTCATGTCAAGATGTTGGCAGGAGTAGTACCTCCAGAAATTGCTGAGAAGATTTATGGATATTTGGTGGCACAGTCAACGCTTATTCCAGAGATAAAGAAGGAATTACAAGAAGTCTGGTTTGAAAGAGAAAAGAAAGCAATACTACGATGCTGTGATGTCGGCGAATGTTTACAGAGATTGGCCTATCTTGAGTCAAGTATATCTTCTCATTTCTCTCAAAAATATATTGAATCATTTATTAAATTCAAAAAAAATTTTCTCATTGAAAAAATATCTGATTTTTGGACATTTGGTGGTGATCAACACCATTTAGATATAGATTTAGGAACTTTTGATGAACATGACTATATTCATTATACAAAGTATGAAGATCATTTTCCTCTTGCTGGGGGAACTTTTGAATCAGTTCCTAGGATCTATGGGTATTTGTTAACAAAAACAATGTCAACATATGCAAAAATTCAAAACATTTTGGGGGATGATTTTTTTATTTACAGAACAAAGTACAGAAGTATAGAAGACTATGATAATTGGATTATTGAAATGTATGGAAATGTTTACAGCTTTGGAGATTTCTCTTTAAGAACTAAATTCACACGTCGTTAAGTTCACTCTCTGATTAGACATCAAAGTGACAACATGGAAGAATCTTTACTTTTCCAACATCCGTGTAATTTCTTTATCAGCGGACCTAGTGGATCAGGTAAAACAGAATTTGTTAAAAAAGTTATTGAATTTAAACACGATTTATTCCAAACACCACCAAAGAAAATAGTTTGGTGTTACAAAGAATGGCAAGACACATACAATCGTATAAAAGAAATTGATAACGTTGAGTTTATCGATGGTATTCCAGACGATGATGAGGAAATTGTATCAGATAAATCATTTCCTCATCTTGTTGTTTTCGATGACATGATGGGGGAACAAGATGAAGACAAAATAATGCTTTGGTTTACTAGAAAAGGACACCATCGAAATGCTTCAATAATTTACATTACTCAAAACATGTTCCAAAAATCAAAAAGTAGCAGAACTATAAGTTTGAATGCACACTACATGGTTTTATTTCAAAGCGTTCGAGATAAAAATCAAATAAAAGTTTTGGCTCATCAAATGCAAACCAATCATTTGAAACAAGCATACGAAGATGCAACTTCAATAAATCATGGATATATTTTAGTAGATTTTCATCCTAGAACAGAAAATTATTTGCGAATTAGAACTGATATTTTCCATAAATGGTTGACAGCTAATGACCGAGGTCCTGTCATTTATTCAAAAGTATAAATTCAGTTGTTGTTACTTTTTTCATTTTAGAACCATGTCGTCCACCGAGATGTTTAGTCATGATGAACTGTCACAAATTATAAATTTCTTCACTTTTGCAGCTGAATTATTTCTTGAACATGATTGGAAATTACCATCACAGACAAAAAAGTTTTTTCAGAGAAATAAAAATGTTCTTAAAAAAATCTCTGATCGATCAACTGATATGGAAACAAAACGCAAATTAATTTTACAACGAGGTGGTAGTGGGTTTCTTGGAGGAGTTTTAATTAGAAGTCTTTTGAAAAATCATTTGAACAAACTGGTAGACAATCTAAAAGTAAATCAAAGGTTTCTCCAAAACGTTCAAAGATTACTCGGAAGCAAACACAACAAAGAGGTAATCAAAAAGAATCTAAACGTAAAACAAAGCTTTCTCTAAATCATTCAAAGTTTACACCGATGCAAACTCAACAAAATCAACATTCTAAATTTACACCTATACCTTCTCAGCAGAACCCTCAACATCAACCGTTACAAAAAAAACCAGTTATTGATCTTGAATTTTCTAAATTTATGCCGTTGTCTGATCCATCGAAATCGGCATTCGAAGCTTTAGAATGGTTCAATCAGAAAAGATAAAAGATGAAACATATAATTTTTTTGCTCATTTTGAGACAACTACTTAGACTGTGAAGATGCCTTCAAAAACTAAGAGCCGGAAAGTACCGCTGATAAAAAAATATGGGGAGTTGATTGTTGCAATGAGTAAAGTTCCATCTGCATATAAAAAGAAAATGATCAACGATGCTCCGAAACAAGTGATGGATTGCATTTCAGAATGTTGTCAAAATCTTTTAAAAGGTAATGTAAAACTGAATGAAGCTCAGAACCGCAAGTTACATTCGAAGCGTAAACATATCAGATATCTTGCAGACAAGAACAAACCTTTGCAACAAAAGAAGAAAATTTTGAATCAAAAAGGTGGCTTTTTACCATTATTATTTCTTGCTCCATTGATTAGCAAAACATTAGGTGCAGTTGTTAAAAATATTTTGTAAAAACTAAATCTCAAATAAATATGAAGAAAATGGTTATTGTACCATTCAGAATGTTGGAAGATTTCAAACAATGGAAAATGTCAGAAATGAATAAACCTCAATTACCTCCTGATCCTGCAATTTCAAATGTTTCAGATTCTTACAAAGAATTGAAATCAGTTTATGATAAAAATATTTCTGAATCAGAAAAGTCACAGTTATTTGGAGAAAATTTGTACAAATTGAAAACTTCACAAAAATCTTTAAATTCAAAATTCAGTTTACCTGAACAAAAGCTATCTGAAAACTTTGGGAACATGAGTGAACATATATTGGAAAGTGTTCCATCTAAACTTCGTGGTAAAGCACAACAAATTTTAACATTGTTGTCAACTAATCCTAAACTTAGATGGGATGATCGTGGACAATTAATTTATGGAACAGAAACAGTTACTGGATCAAATATAATTGATTTGATAAACGATGTTGTTCGTCACCGAAAAGGTTTTGACCCAGTTGGTTATGAAACATTCCTACGTGGATTGGGGGAACTTAATGTACCACAAGATTATGTAGGTAACAGGAATCGATGGTTGTGGATACAAAGACATTTAAAAGGTCACACTGGTTATGAGTTTCATACACCTCATGCAACTCCTAGCAGTGGCAAGTCAAGAAAACGTTCAGTTGATATTTTCACACCTCAAAGTTTTCCTAAAACCAGAAAATCTATTTTGAAAGAATGGTCCCCACTTACATAAAATTTGACAAACTTCTAACTGAAATTTACTACAATCCAAAAGAAGTTGGTGGTTTCAGTGGAGCAAATCAACTTTTTAAAAATGCAAAAGAAACAAATAACAAAATTAAACTTTCAGATGTTAAAAAATGGTTACAATGGCAAAAAACATATACTTTGCACAAACCAATTGTTCGGAAATTTCGCAGACGTAAAACTATTGTTGCAGGAATTGATATTCAGTGGCAAGCTGATCTGGCAGATTTGCAAACTTTGCAAAAGCACAATGACAAATACAGATATTTACTTTGTGTTATTGATGTGTTCTCAAAATTTGCATGGGTTGAAAAAATTAAAGATAAAACTGGTAAAACTTTAGTTAAAACATTTCAGAAAATTCTCGAATCATCAAAACGAAAACCAGCTTCATTTCAATCTGACAAAGGTTCCGAATTCAAAAATAAATTATTTTTACAATTTTTGAAATCTAAGAAAATTCATTTTTTCACAACAGAGAATCCAGAGACAAAAGCAAGTATAGTTGAACGTTTTCAACGGACATTGAAAACAAAGATGTGGAAATATTTTACACATAATCAAACTTTGAAATACGTTGATGTTTTGCACGATTTTGTGAATTCTTACAACAAAAGTTTTCATAGAAGTATTAAGATGGCACCAGTTTTAGTAACTCGAGAAAATGAAATTGAAGTTTCCAGAAATCTTTATGGAAAGTTAAAAACGAAAAAAGATAAGATGTTGAAAGTTGGAGATTTTGTTAGAATAAATAAAACAAAGAGAACTTTTGATAAAGGATATCTTCCAAATTGGACAAAAGAAATTTTCAAAATTAGTAGAGTTTGTAAAAGTACACCATTAACTTACAAATTAGTAGATTTAGATGGTGAAAACATCGCAGGATCATTTTATGGTAAAGAAATTCAACATATAAAAGATAATAAAGTTTACGAAATTGAATCAGTTGTTGGTAAACGTTCAAGAAAAGTTGCTGGTAAATCAGTTAGAGAAATTAAAGTTCATTGGGGTGGTTATCCTAAAAAATTTGACAGTTGGATTCCTGCCACAAATTTGGTATAAAACTTTTAACATGTCTCAAAATGGTTCAGTTGGTCTCGATGTTCCATCACAATTTAAAATCTGTGGAGAAAAAATTGCAAAAAATCAAGTAACATATTTTACACAAATTATTATAATTGTTGGTATAATCGCTACAGCAATTGTTCATTTAAGTTTACAAAGTGAAAATAACGAACTGTGGTTAATTTTACTCAGTAGTTCTTTGGGATACATTTTACCAACACCACGTTTGAAATATTTGAAAAATCAGTCGACAGAAATTTTGAAAGTATGAATTCTTTCTACATTACAATTCCGAGCGACAGTTCAATGGTAATGTATCCAAACAATACTCAATGTTGTTTTACTGTACAATTACCAAAACCAATTCAAATTGATAAAGAAAAATGGGAAGTTGCATTAGTCGAACTGATAACACCTTCAGAAACATACAATGTTACAGGGGATTCGTGTAAATTCAATTTGATTACAACTGATGCAATAATACTGTCTATTCTTCAAAATCGTTTTGAAGAAAAGATATTTACGAGACCTGATGGCGTTCGTGCAATTGAAATACAGATACGCGAAGGTTCGTATACCTCTGCGACAGATTTACTTGATACAATGCAAGATGTAATTGATGAAACACTTGGAGAAGCAATGCAAAACGAATACGGATTTCACATCAAGTACTCAAAAGTTACAAAACGTGTGAAAATTATTCGCAAGAGTTTAAGTATCCCAAAACTAGGAATTGAATTACCACAATGTCTTTTGCACAAGTTGGGTTACAAAACTGAAAACGCTTCTGAAGATTTTTATTCAAATAGTAGATTTCCGTTTGGTGTAGATTTGTTTGTTGGTCATAATCAAATGTTTGTTTATTCTGATATTGCCGATTTCACAATTGTTGGAAATGTTGAAGTACAAATTTTACGAGTTGTTTCTTTCAGAATTAAAAGAGATATCGACGGATTACATGTAAAACATGAATTTTTAAATTTACATTATGTTCCAGTTTCAAAGTCATACTTTGACAAAATTAGTGTAAATATAAGTGGCGACACAGGAGAATCAATTCAGTTTATTGGTGGTAAGTCTTTGGCGAAGCTGCATTTCAGAAAACGAGAGGAGTTCTAAAAACAATGTTCCCCGTGTATAGAGGTGTACCACGGCAATATGGTAACGGTATTGGTTCAATTTTCAAATCACTTATGAGATCTGCTGTACCATTTCTAAAACCGATTGGTCGGACAGCTTTACAACTTGCGAAAAAACACACTTTTGGTGTTGCAGATGAAATTATTAATCAAGGTAAAAGTCCGAAAGAAGCGTTGATGTCTGAAGGTAAAAAAGCTTTAAAATCTTTTGGCACACAAGCTAAAAATCAAATTTTGAACTCGAGACAAAAACCTAGAAAAAGAGTAGCGAATTCAAAAATGAATCATTCAGCTGTCAAACGCCGAAAAAGTCAGTCGAAAAAACATCCTAGCAGTCGAGCTCTTGATATTTTTGATTAATCATGGCACAAATGGTAAATGGATCATGCGAATGCAATAAATCGGAACCAACAGTGGCTACAATGTCAGAATCGCAGTGGATCGAAAATCATCCGATTGCACCGCTGAATAATTCTGCTCCGATAGAGTTTGTCATACCATCTCAAACCGAAAAGTGGACAGATATTAACCAATCTTATCTTTATGTGAAATTCAAAATTACAAAAAAAGATGGAACTAATTTGCTAGCTGGTACGGAATTAGCACCTGTTAACAATTTCTTTCATAGCATGTTCAGCAGTATCGATGTTTACTTGAACAACAAATTGATAACTTCGAATTCTGACACTTACCCATACCGAGCATATTTCGAAAATCTGTTGGGATACTCTCCAGAATATAAAGATAATCAATTAGCAAATTTAGAAATGTGGTATGGCGATACAGCAGAACAATTTGAAGAGAATACCAAAGGTGGTGGCAATGCTGGATTAACTTCTAGAGAAAGTTTGATCGGTGGTAGTAAAATTGTTGAACTATGTGGACGCTTACACACTGATCTGTTTCTTCAAGAAAAATATTTACCAAATGGAATTGAAATTCGTATCAGATTAAACAGATCACCATCAAAATTTTGCCTCATTGGCGGCGAGGATGGACAAATTGTTTTCGAATCAGCAGTGTTCCATGTCAGAACAGTTAGTCTCTTTCCAGCGGTCTCAAATAAATTAAATCAAGAAATTGTCCAGTCAAAAATGAAAATACCTATCAGACGAGTAGAAATAAAAACTTTCACAATTAGTACTGGACTTAGATCAAAAATTGAAGACCACTTATTTCAAGGACAATTACCAAAGAGAATTTTTATTGCGTTGGTCGAAAATAAAGATATGAATGGAGATTTGGGTACCAATCCATTCCACTTCAAACATTTCAGTTTGAATAAATTGGAAGTTAGTCAAGACGGTCATACAATACATAACCGTCCATTTGAACCAAACTTCGCAACAAAACAATGTCTCAGATCATATTTATCTTTGTATCAATCTTTAGGAATGGTTGGTGTTAACAAATCAATTGGCATTAATTTAAAAGAATATATGAATGGTTATTGTTTGTGGGGTTTCGACTTGACACCGGACCAAGGAAGCGACGAGGGACATCTACATCCTATAAAGACAGGGAACCTGCGTTTGGAGCTTCAGTTCTTGACAGCTCTCACTACAGCCGTCAACGTTTTGGTGTATGCTGAATTCGACAGTGAAATAGAGATCACAGCTTTGAGAGAAGTGCTTACTGACTATTAGGATGGAGTTCACAACACAGCTATGGAACTACTATGAAGAATACCGACGTTCACAACACGTTGCTCCGAGATTAAAACTGATCTTGGACACACTCAACAACGCTACGATTGAAGAACTACAAGAAATTATTCGCAAGGAAGTGTCAGCAAACTGTGAAGGATGTAAAATAGAACATCCTAGTCAACGTGAACATGTTCTGTGTTTGTTCTCTACAACTGATGATTGGACAAACCAGTTTATCGACTTAGCACTGATTAAACTTGACATATACAATGTTATGGAAAGATGGTTCCCGAAGCTGATGGAGTTAAACCCACACTGCAAGGAGAAGTTCGAAGCATACCTTATGTGGGATCATCTGAGAAACAGTTTGGAGCTCAACCGCAAAAAATTCGATGCAGAGTGGACTCTGATGTGGTCACAGCGAGTCAAAGAGAATTACAACGATGCAGACAGCTGAACTTCAATATATTCTAGACAATTCCTGGTTGCGTAAACTTAACACATATGTTTGTGCTAGAGATCTGTTACCAGAGAAGAAACCACAACATATTCAAGCATATATTGTGAACACGCACTCATCGGATCAGCCAGGAGAACACTGGACCTTGATGTTATTCAAGGGAAGATCAGCTGTATACTTCGACTCATTTGGACTACCACGACCGAGACGATATATGTTACCATTCATAAAAAGGAACTCATCAGCATGGACTATGAATACAACACGATATTAACATCGTGCGACAAATGTGTGTGGATTATATTGTATATTCGCACTCCACCACATGATGAAAGGAAAGAGGATGAAAAGATTATTCAATTCTCGGGATTTCTTCAAGAATGACAGAACAATAGTTCGATGGTTTGGAAAACACTATGGTCGATTATACAGAAAAGCAAATTTGCTGTTGAATTAAACTTCACCAGCACATCGACGGCTGATATACATACAACGCAAAGAAGACGACGACCAGATAACAACGAATGTGTCAACAACTCCACAAAATAGACTCTTTTGTTATTGATTCAGCGTAGGATGTTGTAGGATGTTATAGGATGTTCAATTAAGTTTCTTCAAATCTGAGACCTTGTTTTGTACATAAATTATTGTTCTTTGTTAATATTATTGATGTATAATAATATATTATTGTTCATTGTTCTTGTTCTTGTTTTTGAAAAATAAATGATAAATTTCAACAAAATCGTTTTCACTGTAGGATCCCCACCAATTGATTCTGTTCGTGTCGATGTGTCATCTCTGGTCAGAATTATACAAACTTTAAATTAGTAATGAAAAAATGTCTAAGTCCATTTTCATTTTTTCGATAAGAAATGTCACATCAATGACAGGAACATCTATCCTCAGGGTGGGAACTATGGCCCAGTACCCCCCAGACATGGGCACTATGGCCCAGTAGCCCCCAGACATGGGCACTATGGCCCAGTACCCCCAGACATGGGCCATAGTGCCCACCATTACTACTACCAGGGAGGCGACTAGTCATATTACATAGGAATCGCTAATGGCCACCCGGGTGGCGAATAGCGTTTATATATTTTCTTTATTTGCTCCACACACGGAGAGTATGCTGATCTCAAGCATAGGAAATAATGATATTTGGAAATAATGATTTTCAGTCCTTACCCAAAAGGCCGTGGGTTGGGTTGCGATATTGGAAAGGGGGAGGGGTACATACTGTAACATGTTTTTTTCTAACACCGGAACTTCAAATATGATCTAGAAGCATATTTTCGCTCACAATTATGTAATCGGTATCTCAGGTGGAGATGGGGGAGGGGATGGGGGTGTTGCATAACTGGTTGAGGATTTTTGGAGTGTGGGAAAGGGAACCGTTTATTTTCATAAAACATGGTGTCAGTTTATTTCCTTGTGCATTAGATGTAAGGATTTTTGAATTATAATAGGCGTTCCTTGCATTGCAAGTGCACATTCTCTAGGTTTAGAAGAACATTTCGGACAAATCTCAGTGATCGGAATTTGAGTGGGGAGTGGTTCTATAAACAATCATTTTATAGAACTGGAAGTGGAATTGCGAACGAAAACATGCGATCTGAATTGGTTATTGATGGGGAGGGGCGAATAACTTTATTCATAAAACCTGGATGTCTGATGAGTTTCTTGTTTTTTTCATTAGATTAGACGATCCTTCAATCATAAACAGTCATTTTTTGGAAGTAGAATTGCGAACAAATATCTGCGATCTGAATTGGTTGGGGGGGGGGGGGGTGGCGAATAACTTTATTATTAAAACTTGGATATCAGATGAGTTTCATATTTTGTGCCTTACATTAGGTAATCCATGAATGTTAAGATCGTTTCCTAGGTCTGGAAGCAATACTTTCACTGAGTACCTCTGTGCTTTGCATTTCATGTGGTAATGGGAGGTGGGTAGGGGTGGCGAATAACTCTTTTCGTATAACACGAATTTCAGAGGAGGTCTATTATTTGGTGAATTAGATTAGATTATACGACCTTTAAATTGTGAATTTTCAATTTCTAGAAGTGGAGGTAGTGCTGCGAACAATTTATGTGATCTGAATTTGTTGGGGGCGAATAACGTTTTTCCCCCCTATATTCAGGGGGGATTTTTTTTCCGGGCACGTATGCCTGGGTCGGTGGGTGATCGATTGGACCAACAAACAAATTATTGTCTGCAACTCAAAACTTTTTTTTTTTGGCCGAATGACCCAAAATGACTATATATGTCAATGTAGCCCATGCTAATGGATTGAATTTTGAAATCTAAGATGGCCGCTGGCAGCCATGTTTTTTTGGCCGAATGACCCCAAATAGACTCGTTCCTATTTACATGTCAATGTTAACATCCATGACAAATAGTATGCACATAAATTCATATACAGCTGTTTACAGTGAATTCCACCCGCAAATCTCTGTTTTAGTGTTAAAATGGGGGGTGGGTGTCCAAAAATGGTCGGAAAAAAACTGGTGAAAACGTAAAATATTTTGGACGTGGGGGTGGGGTGGGCGCCAACAAGGGTCAAAAGTAAAAAAATCAGCATACGTGTCTGAACATTTTTTCTGACCCCCCCCCTGCTATATTTCAATATTAAATAAGTTTCTCGTTTTTTATGTATTATATTTAGGCGATCATTGCATCGAAAGTGCACATTCCCTACGTTTAGAAATACATTTTGGACAAATCTCTGTGATGGAATTTGATGTGTTTTGTGCATTTAGGCGATCCATGAATGTTAACAGTCATTCTCCTGGATCTGGAAGCACCCATTTCGTCTGAAGCATTTAAGGCGGTCTTTCGGATCGCAAAAGCTCAATCTCTCTGTTCAAGAAGTACATTTCGGTCAAAGTGTCTGCGGATCGGAAATTGCACAAAACAAGGAACTCATCTGACATCCAAGTTTTAAAAAATAAAGTTTAATCGCCGCCCGCCCCACCCTCAAATTCCGTTCACAGAGGTTTGTTCGAAATGTACTTCTAAACCTAGAGAATGTGCACTTGCGATGCAATGAGCGCCTATTATAATACAATTAATTATTTTAATTATGTAATTTCGAGATATAAGGGGAAACACGTAATTCGCCGCCCAAACAATGCTGATCACATAAATATGTTCTACCTCCTCTGCTAAAAAATTGAAAATTGAATTGAAATTCGAGTGATAAGAAAAAGGTTTATTCTAAAACTTTTGAAAACAAACACAGATTTCTTTTTTTTGGCTTCCAGGAAATGACTATGAATGTTAACAGTCATTTCCTGGAAGCAAACATTCGCTGAGAACCTCTGTGCTTTGCATTTCATGTGGTAATGGGAGGTGGTGGTGTAGGGTGGCGAATAAACCTTTTTCTTATCACTCGAATTTCAATTCAATTTTCAATTTTTAGCAGTGGAGGTAGAACATATTTATGTGATCAGCATTGTTTGGGCGGCGAATTACGTGTTTCCCCTTATATCTCGAAATTACATAATTAAATAATTAATTGTATTATAATAGGCGCTCATTGCATCGCAAGTGCACATTCTCTAGGTTTAGAAGTACATTTCGAACAAACCTCTGTGAACGGAATTTGAGGTGGGGCGGGCGGCGATTAACTTTATTTTTAAAACTTGGATGTCAGATGAGTTCCTTGTTTTGTGCATATTTCCGATCGCAGACATTTGACCGAAATGTACTTCAGAACCAAGAGATTGAGCACTTGCGAACGAATGACCGCCTAAAATGTTCAGAGAAATGGTGCTTCCAGATCCAGGAAATGACTATTAACATTTATGCACCGCCTAATATAATACACAAAACAAGAAACTTATCTGACATTCACGTTTTAAGAATAAAGTTATTCGCCACCCCAACCAATTCATATCGCAGATTTTTTTTCGCAATTCCACTTCCAGTTTTATAAAATGATTGAAGGGTCGTCTAATAAAATGCACAGAATAAGAACTAATGTGACATCCAAGTTTTAAGAATAAAGTTATTCGACTCCCCCTACCCACCCACCAACCAATTCAGTTCGCAATTCCACTTCATTTTTATAAAATGATTGTTTATTATAGAAGGGTCGTCTGATCTAATGCACAAAGTAAGAAACTTATCTGACGTCCGTGTTTAAAGACTAACGTTATTCAAATTCCGATCACAGGCATTTTACCGAAATGTACTTCTAAACCGAGATATTGAGCACCTGCGATCCAACGAGCGCCTAATATAAGCAGATCACAACATTTTGAGCGAAAGGGAGCTTCCAGAACCAGGAAATGACTTAGCATTCATGGATCGCCTAATATAATGCACAATATAAGAAACTCATCTGACATCTACGTTTTAAGAATAAAGTCATTCGCCAACCCCCCAACCAATTCAGATCGCAGATTTTAGTTAACCCTTTACCCAACAAACCGGCCAAAACCGGCCAAATAAAGCTTCAACAGCCTAAAATATCTTCGGTCTGTCTCAATAGAACCATACAAATATGGATATCACTGGAACCGGCTCCTTGACCACATTGTGATAGTTACGGTTATGCCCTGTGCCAATGCATTCTCTTATATATGCGAGTCGACCATAGGTCGCCTCGCATATATAAGAGAATGCATTGACCTAAAAAACCTTTTTACCATTTTTTCTTACATTCTTTAACAATTTTATCATTTTTAATGTGTTAAGCCAATGCATTCTCTTATATATGCGAGGCGACCTATGGTCGACTCGCATATATAAGAGAATGCATTGGCACAGGGCCGTTCTGTTGGGTAAAGGGTTAAACAATTCCAATCCAGAAAATGATTGTTTATTATTGAAGGATCGTCTGATCTAATGCCCCGGTTCCATATTCCCGATTTTCTGTCCCGAATTAGTATATTCGGCACCAATTCGGGACCAGACCAAATCGGCAGCATTCGAGAGAATTCTGGACGAGTTTTATTCCAAAAGCCGCCGAACTGATGACAAAATTTAATCGTCCCGAACATTGCCGAGTATTCCAGAATGCTTCCGAATTTCTTCCCGAATGATAAAGAATTATCCCGAACTGATACCGAAATTTCGTGCGAGTAGCCCAGATTACTTCCGACTTGTTGCCGAATACCCCGAATCAATGCCGAACTGGTACCGAATTGATGCCGAATAAATACCGAATTGGTATTCAATTTCTGCCGAACGTCCCGAATCGATGCCGAATTTTGCAGATACACCGGATCTCAGTATAAAAGCAGCCACACATGGCGGATTCGGGAATAAGCTACCGAATACTGCCGACTACTCCAGAATATCCACCCGAATATTGCCGAATACTGCCGAATACTGCCGACTACTCCCGAATAGGTGCCGAATTGCTCCCGAATTTCTCCCGATGATTGACAAATCGGGAGCGATTCGGCTTGGTTCCCGATAGTTTTGAACATTTCAAAACTGTCGGGAGCGGGCCCAGAATCGTCCCGAATCGACCCCGATACCACCGATATCCCCGATCATGTTCGGGGGTAAAAATTCACTGTACCGACTCGTCCCGAACTTACTCCACGATTTTTGCAAAATTATGATTCGGGAGTCATTCGGGAACATTCGGGGTGGAAAATTGGGGATATGGAACCGGGGCTTAATGCACAAAACATGAAACTAATCTGACGTCCGAGTTTTAAGAATAAAGTTATTCGCCCCCCCCCCTCCCCAATCAATTCAGGTCGCAGATTTGTTTTCGCAATTCCACACTTCCAGTTCTAGAACATGATTGTTTATGATTTAGGGAGAGGCTAATCTGATGCACAATGGACGTCCGAGTTTTAAGAATAATGTTATTCGACACCCCGCGCACCTCAAACAGAGACGTTCCGACGTGTGGGGGGGGGGGTGTTCGGGGTGTCTCACCCCCAACTTTGGTCAAACTTTTCAACAGTTGGAAATTTTACACCTGCCAAAACCACCACATTCATACTTACATGCCGGTAAAATGCCTTGGTGAAAAACATGGGTGGGTACATTTTACTATTGTAAAAATACATGGGTGAACGCATATGTGTGCGTTCAATATGGTGACCATTCAAATTACCAGAGTAAAATTACCTGTTCCAATCACTCTTGTAAAATACCAGAATGTTTTCACCACCGTTTACCAGTGTTTTTATAAGGGAAACGACAGACTATCTGGACAATGTTTTTATATTTAGTTCAATTACACCATAACTGCCAGCAGTTCAACGTATTTATGACATCACAATTGTTAACAGACTGCTTTTCAAGTTCAATGTTACCATTGTGCACGAGTCAAGTTTGTGATGGAATAAACACACACAATTAATCTTTCAAAATTTAAAAAAAGTTAAAACCCTCGAGGTGTAGTGGTTTCCTGTGAACGAATTCAGAGGACGGTATGCTGTTTATAGGGGGTATTTTTGGCTGGGTGATCCAACCCCTTCTATACGAGCTAAAGATAATGTTGGATTATTAGGGGAATTACGATAGCTCTACCCCATCAAAATGTTAAATTTAGACAAAAAAGCCAAAAGTATAAATACAATTCGACAGCAGTACTTCTCAGATGGCAAACAAGCTCCAGTCAGATGGAAAGATGTGAATTGTTATGTTCTGAAAATAAAGTCTTCAAAATTCCGCAGTGGGGGGGGGGGGGGGGGGGGGTCCATATCCTGGCTCAGTGTCTAATGGATAGTGTAGTGAAGTCCAGTCTTTATATTATCCATCAAATGCTGCAACAGTTACAGTAACTGTTGTTCTCCCTTATTATACGAGGGCCAGCAATATGTCAGTGTTGTGTCACTGCGATTTCACTGATGCATTCGATGTCGCGATACATATTGCCACCGCGATGTAATTGCTGATTCATGGATGTCACCCGGTGGCGACTATAACTGTCTTCGTGAAGAAGAGATTATATTGTATGTCTGAATGTAAGTATAAGATGAATACTATCTATACCTTGTATCTTACATATACAACCATTCATTTTGAATGTAAAATCATCTGACTGTTTCAATAAAAATTATATATATATATAAAAAAAAAAACTGGTTTCGTGCTGCTATTCACTTTCTGTCTGTCTGCACCGATTCGTCGCGGTCTGATCTGAGCCCTCCCACCCCCCCCCCCATCCCGCCACCCATAGTATCTTATGCGCCACAGGCGCCCGTATAGAGGCTACTGCCCACATAAATAAGTAGTATGATGTGAGCCCACCCACCCCTCCATCCCGCCACCCATAGTATCTTATGCGCCACAGGCGCCCGTATAGAGGCTACTGCCCACATAAATAAGTAGTATGATGTAGTATACTGATTATTATATGTGGGCAGTAGCCTGTAAATGGGCGCCTGCGGCGCATAAGATACTATGGGTGGCGGGATGGGGTGGTGGGTGGGAACGTTATACTGATTATTATATGTGGGCAGTAGCCTGTAAATGGGCGCCTGCGGCGCATAAGATACTATGGGTGGTGGGATGGGGTGGTGGGTGGGAACGTTATACTGATTATTCAACGTTGGCGGCCATCTTGGATTCAAAGACCGACAGATCAGACATTTTTGTCTGCACCGATAACATTGCTGTCGGCACCGATAACATTGCTGTCTGTACCGATAACATTGCTGTTTGCACCGATAACATTGCTGTCTGTACCGATAACATTGATGTCTGCAACGAGGAAATTGCTGTCTGCATCGATTCGTCATGTAATTACAGTATCATCGATGATATGCGAGTCGCGATTCAAACTGCCATCGCGGTGTTAGCATTCTAACCGATATTCTCAACACGCTTTTGTAGATGCTGGCGCAATTATATTTAGTGATATGCTGCTATTACTCAATCGTCTTGGATATCGGATTCGCTAAGGACAATATACACAAGACGGACGACGCTGGCGCGCATGGAAAGCCGACCGATGGGTCACCGACCAATATAACATTTACAACAGACTCATCAACCCCCTGCGAACAATCAACGTCTCAACGCCACGTTATGATCGAGCACGGGGATTTCACGGCGTATCTCGTGGAGTCGGATTATGGAACCCAACCAGGTATGACTCAACGAATACTTTTTCATATATGTATATCATGTATGTATAGTGCAAATTTTCTTTGACGTATACGCACCAGTGAAATCGGTATTGGTAAAACTGGTTTACATCGATGTATATACGAACTAGTGGAATCGGTAGTGATAAAACTGGTTTACGTCGATGTATATACGAACTAGTAGAATCGGTAGCGATAAAACTGGTTTACGTCGATGTATACGAACTTGTAGAATCGGTAATGATAAAACTGGTTTACGTCGATGTATACGAACTAGTGAAATCGGTAATGATAAAACTGGTTTACGTCGATGTATACGAACTAGTGGAATCGGTAATGATAAAACTGGTTTACGTCGATGTATACGAACTAGTGAATCGGTAGTGATAAAACTGGTTTACGTGATGTATACGAACTAGTACAATCGGTAATGATAAAACTGGTGTACGTCGATGTATACGAACTAGTGGAATCGGTAATGATAAAACTGGTTTACGTCGATGTATACGAACTAGTGAAATCGGTAGTGATAAAACTGGTTTACGTGATGTATACGAACTAGTGAAAGCGGTAATGATAAAACTGGTTTACGTCGATGTATACGAACTAGTGAAATCGGTAATGATAAAATTGTTTTACGTCGATGTATACGAACTAGTGAAATCGGTAATGATAAAATTGGTGTACGTGATGTATACGAACTAGTGTAATCGGTAATGATAAAACTGGTTTACGTCGATGTATACGAACTAGTGAATCGGTAGTGATAAAACTGGTTTACGTGATGTATACGAACTAGTGAATCGGTAGTGATAAAACTGGTTTACGTCGATGTATACGAACTAGTGAAATCGGTAGTGATAAAACTGGTTTACGTCGATGTATACGAACTAGTGAATCGGTAGTGATAAAACTGGTTTAAGTGATGTATACGAACTAGTGAAATCGGTAATTATAAAACTGGTTTACGTCGATGTATACGAACTAGTGAAATCGATAGTGATAAAACTGGTTTACGTCGATGTAGACGAGCTAGTGGAATCGGTAGCGATAAAACTGGTTTAATGTCGATGTATACGAACTAGTGAAATCGGTAATGATAAAATTGGTTTACGTCGATGTATACGAACTAGTGGAATCGGTAATGATAACACTGGTTTACGTGATGTATACGAACTAGTGGAATCGGTAGTGATAAAACTGGTTTACGTCGATGTATACGAACTAGTGGAATCGGTAATGATAAAACTGGTTTACGTCGATGTATATACGAACTAGTGAATCGGTAATGATAAAATTGGTTTACGTCGATGTATACGAACTAGTGAAATCGGTAATGATAAAATTGGTTTACGTCGATGCACCATCGTTGAATTATAAAATCACAAAATACGGTAAAGAACTGTCACAATTTTGAAAATAACCCGGTTAGTTCATAGACAACATAATTTAGTTTTGTTCTGAATACCAAATGAGTTGTCAACTGAATGATGTAATTAATGTGAAATGTATATATCGTATCGCGATGTTTACATGGTAAAGATGTCATTATACCCCCTTTTTTTTTAAATGGGGGAAAGGGGGGTATCCTATTTTGGACCTGTCCGTCCGTCCATCTGTCGAGCCGTGCGTCCGTACGTCTGTCCAATGTCTGTTCATGTCATAACTTTAACAGTAGTGCTCGGATCTCAATGAAATTAGGTACGGATGTTCACTACTATGAGGACATTAAATAAAGGGTTCAATAGTTTTGTTCGGATTTTCCATACTAGAGTTAATCATCTTTGTTTATCTGGAAATAGTGGCTTTTTGGTCCGTCTGGTGTCTGTTCATTTCGTAACTTCAACAGTTGTCCTGGAATCTCAGCCAAATTTGGTGTGGATGTTCACAACTATGAGGACATTAAATTGAGGGCTCCATCGTTTTGTTCGGAATTTTCCATTCGAGAGTTATACATCTTTGTTCATCTGGAAATGTTGTCTTTTTGGTCCGGCTGGTGTCTGTTCATGTCGTAACTTCAACAATTATGCTGGGATCTCAATGGAATTTGGTATGGATGTTCACTACTATGAGGACATTAAAAAGAGGGTTCCATCGTTTTGTACGGATTTTCCATTCTAGAGTTATACATCTTTGTTCATCTGGAAATGTTGGCTTTTTGGTCCGTCTGGTGCCTGTTCATGTCGTAACTTCAACAGTTGTGCTGGGATCTCAATGGAATTTGGTATGGATGTTCACTGCTAAGAGGACATTCAATAGAGGGTTCCATTGTTCTGTTCCGCTTTTCCATTATAGAGTTATTCATCTTTGTTTATCTGGAATGTTGGCTGTTTGGTCCATCCGATGTCTGTTCAGCTCATATCTTGAACAGAAATGATCGGATCTCAATGAAATTTTGTATGGATATTCACCGTTATGAGGACATTTAATGGCAAATTCAAATGTTTGCTTTGGTTATTTGTTCTATAGTTATTCATCTTTGTTTATATGAAATTGCTGATTTCTGGGTCCATATGTCTGAGTATAGTCATCATAAGTTATAGATGTGCCCACACTAGGCGGTATGCCACGAGGGGGTATGCACCGGACGACAGTCCATCTCTTGTTTTATTTAATATGTATATATCGCAATGTTTACATGATTTCAAAAGAATAGGAACTCATTTGTCGTTGCAACTTCATAAAAGTTCTTTCATTTTTCACTAACAAAATATAACTAAAGTTAAGTTCTTTCATTATACACTAACAACATATAAATACAGTCCGACTAAACGTTGGGTTAGAGCTGTTAACTCAAGTAGTTGGGATACAAAAAAGGTAACCAGATATTGAGTTATGGCAACCCAATTTTTATACAATAATTGCCGATTAACATCATCTTTTCACCCTACTGTGGGTATATAGCTTTCTACTGTGGGTATATATTTCTACTGTGGGTGTAAATGTTCAAACTTAATTTCATGTGTTTCAATCAAATGTAGCTTGGACCAGCTTGGTAGTTTTATATGAACTAGGAAACATATAAATGCTATTTCCAAGTGACTGATCGCTCAGAAACAGGCTGACGTCATGACGTTAATGTATGCATCACCACGCGTGACGCACATTCCTTATAACGTCATGTCTGTGTTTCTCGGTAAAGGTGTAATGTCACAAGAGCTATATTCGACCTTCACCTCAGAATTTGCAGTCACGTTATATTCAAATAATTAACGGGTCTTTTTCGGGTGTTTTCTAGAATACCAAAGTGGGTGGAACATCTTGATATATAAGTCAAATTACAAATGCGGGTGAGGTGGAAGCGATTTGAGATTATAGATGCGCGCCCCATGAGTATACCATTTATCGAGGTCAAGGACGAGTATAGCTCTTGCGACATTAACCCGCCACCGTGTCTCTCGGCGTGGATAGACATTCAAAGTAAACAGGCGAGTAGTTGAATTCGCGGAACTAATAACAAAATAATAATTATGGCATAAATAAAATACACGCATATAGTAGCCGAAAGTACAAAATGTTACCCACTCGTGGTATTGTGGCACTCGTGGTATTGTGGTTTTGACCACACGCCAAAAAAGGCTCGTGCTTAAAATCAAAATTCCACTCGTGATGAAAATTAGGTATTTTCGGCTATTATGGGTGTATTCTATATATACCATAATTATGTTAATATCCACCGTTCTTTAACATATGTCTTACTATGCAATGTTATATATGAACGTATCTATTGTATTGTTACAACACATATCATTATGCAGTTAACGGAAAATGGACTAACTGGGAGGATTCGGACTGCCTCGTGACGTGTGGCCATGGATACTACATGCGCACTCGGACCTGCACCTACCCACCACCATATAACGGAGGAGAACACTGTGAGGGCAAATCAATGCAGACCGCGCCATGCTGGAAGGCAAGCTGTCCAGGTGAGTCGAAAATACACGATATAATTGTCTCCCTCGCTGCGTGAAATCAAGTCCAACTGTCCGGTAAGTCCAAACAACACGATATATTTCTCTCCCTCGCTACGTCCAATCAAGTCAAGCTGACCAGAGTCGTTATTTCGTGGGAGAATCTGGATTCAGAATCCGAAACCGAGTACCGGGCGGAGCTAAATCGAGATTGCATGGGTTCTAGGTCAGATTTTGAAATCCACGTGGGTCTCCCAGTGTCAAAAATAGCTCATGTATTTGACACAAGAATCATTTGTATCTTATATTTATAATGTTCATGTTTGTTGTGAAAGCCATTCTCTTAATTAGCTGCCAATCCGACTTAATCGCATCTTGGTTTTTTCTCAAGCTATAGAGTGTTTATTGACGAGGGCAAAATCATTTCTAACAGCTCTAGATCTCCCGAATAAGACGCTGTGGAGAACACACGAAACTTGTCAGTTGTACAGGGACAGAGGTTGGTTGGGTGTCTCGACCCCTCCCCCGCCAGAACTTTGGTACATTTCCAACAGTTGGAAATTTCACGCCTGACACAACATTAGTTGGACATTAATTTGACACCTAAAATATCTTCGGTCTGTCTCAATAGAACCATACAAATATGGATATCATTGGAACCGGCTCCTTGACCACATTGTGATAGTTACAGTTATGCCCTGTGCCAATGTATTCTCTTATATATGCGAGTCGACCATAGGTCGCCTCGCATATATAAGAGAATGCATTGGCCTAAAAAAAACACTTTTTACCATTTTTTCTTACATTCTTTAACAATTTTATAATTTTTAATGTGTTAAGCCAATGCATTCTCTTATATATGCGAGGCGACCTATGGTCGACTCGCATATATAAGAGAATGCATTGGCACAGGGCCGTTCTGTTGGGTAAAGGGTTAATTTGATACCATATATAGTTTGGAATTGATCTCATTCTTTGATTTTTTAGTCAGTAATAGTTGGTAAATTTCCAATCGTAGAGTGTGTCAGGTTGGATATCTCCAAGGGGGTGCAAATGGAATTCTGCAAACCTGTGAGTTTAATGTTTGGTTCAAGGGGAGGGGTGCAGTTGGTCGGACATTTGATGGTGCATCCCCATAGGAACCATCTAGCCACGTCCCTAGAACTTGTACATGCGGATATTTAATCTAATAAAATGACTGACATTTCCATAATATTCCTGTGATCCTGGAATAAGCTTTACATTTGTGTTTGTGTGATTGTGAGATGCAGCTCACGTGCGATCACAAGACCACAACATTAGCCACACGGGCAAAGGTTTATTTTCCAATTGACACACAGCACGTTGGCCAAAAAAATCTGTGTTTCTGCACTATTCAGAGATTATTGTGCAAAACGACTGCATTTAACTAACAAAACATTTTAAATATGAAATTATTATAAGACTAGGTAGTACATACGTGTATCTGATAAATCCATCGATATCATATAATACTACTATTTCTTGAATAAGAAGGAACATATATATAACCAACAAAGCAGAAGACATATCCATGCAGGTACGCGTGAATTCGATCAATGGTGACGTATCCACCGAATTTGAAATTGACATGCGTTCGGACCGTATTTTATGGATGTAATTATAAAATGAACATGATGAAAATGACAACGAAATTGTCAAGGATTTGTGTCAACTTCGCCATCAATCGAAGTGCTCTCCCATCATGACTATCAATAACATTATTATTTGGCTAATTTCAGTAAAATTCTCCCAGTTTACACTCGATAACGCAAATTTGTCTTCGCATTTAAAAATCTTTGATAAGGATCGTTTATATTCTGCAATAATTTGTTTCCAAGGAACGCATTCTTATGTTTTATTGTGTTCGTTTACTGATTCTGGTCTGTTCTTTTACCGAACGAAGTCGTACGGAGTGTAATCCGTAATCTGAATCCAGATTCTCTCACGAAATAATGACTCAGGTAAGTCGACCCTAATTTACGAACATGACATTTGGAACTTATTCCCTATTCCTTATTCTCTAAAAAATGTCTCTTGCGGCCGATTTGACGGTATGAGTGGGTGTGGCCCGCCCCAAATACCCACTAGAAACACCCAGACCCCACCAATCACCCGGGGGGGGGGGGGGGGGGGTACCACCGAGAGGGTGAACACGGGGTACGGACCATTTTCGTGAACGGTAAGGATTTCGGCCAGTTTGATGACATAGGTGAGTGGCCCGCCCCAAATACCCCATAAAACACTCCAACCCGATCACCCACCCACACATCACCCCCGGGAGTACCACCCGAGGGGGTGAAATGGGGTATGGACCATTTTCGAGAACGATGAGGATTTCGGCCGATTTGACGACATGGGTGGGTAGCCCGCCTGAATACCCACTAGAAACATACAGTCCCCCACCCATCACCCGGTGGGGGGGGGGGGGGGGGGGGCACCATACACGAGGGGGTGAAATGGAGTATGGACCATTTTCGAGAATGGTAAGGATTTCGGGCGATTTGACACAAACTTCTCACAAACTTGACATATATATCATTTTTCAGATTTGGACCATTTTTTTAAGTAAACGGGACTGTCTTTGGTACGAAAGGTGTTTATTGTTTGTTCTATCTTAATGTGTATGTAGACCAAATTACTCGAGATGGCTTCCAAAACTGCAACCAAATTTGGTAAAAGGTTGATTTATTACGTATATCCCGAACATTATTACGTATATCCCGAGCGTTTTCCGAAAAGGTAGCAAATTGTGACTCACTTGGTTATTATACATGTTAGTTAATAAACTGACAACTACATGTTATATCCTGTTCGTCCCAGTTCCTTATGGGGCATGACAAGTCCATTTTAAAGCTGCAGTATGGAATTTTGCTGAGAACCTCTTTTGTGCTTCTGGCCATATTATTGAAACGAAATGGGCAGAACTCTCAGACGAAACTGAGATGAACCATAATCGGTGGCGATTCTTGCCCTTCAGGATAAAAGTTGATCAACTTGATACAGGATGGATGCCAATATGGCAGCCAGGGAGTTAATGTATGGTCATAAGTCAGGCGAATATGTATACATATTTATGGTCATGAATGGTGCGATTAGGTATACAAAGAGTGACTATATCATGAGGGGGGTGTCCATGTAAGATGTATAGGTATACAATGAGTCGATGTATGGTCATACGTGAAGTAAATCGGTATAGTGGTGATAGTGTATGCTGTATGGTTATGTATACCCAGTACGGATGTACCAGATGTGGCTGTATGGCATCAGCCCCCAGACTATAATGCTAGCTCTCCTCGACCTATCATGCAGAACGTACGTTTTAGAGACAACAATTTTAACAATGAATTACGATCACACATGTTTCTATCAAACCACACGAATACCATTTTTCTTGTTTACAGTTGACGGTGGTTGGTCTGGGTGGAATGAAGGTTGTTGCAGTGCAACGTGCGGCTTGGGGAACCTGACAAGAAACAGAACGTGCACGCAGCCGACACCCGCATTCGGCGGAAAGGATTGTCCGGACACAGCTTCAGAAGTGGCGCTCTGTGGAAAGTCATCATGCCCAGGTACCACACCTATCATTCGAACCTCTCTGTGAAAAGTCATCATGTTCAGGTACCACACCTATCATTCGAACCTCTTGCCTCTCTGTGAAAAGTCATCATGTCCAGGTATCACACCTATCATTCGAACCTCTCTGTGAAAAGTCATCTTGCCCAGGTACCACACCTATCATTCGAACCTCTCTGTGAAAAGTCATCTTGTTCAGGTACCACACCTATCATTCGAACCTCTCTGTGAAAAGTCATCATGTTCAGGTACCACACCTATCATTCGAACCCCATGCCTCTCTGTGAAAAGTCATCATGTCCAGGTATCACACCTGGTATTCGAACCACATGCTTCTCCGACTGACACATCCGCCTCGTGGCTGTGTCGTGCTCCTCTCAGTCTAAATTTGTTTTGCTATGTTAAGTAGAATATATCGAGGATGGATAGAAATGCAAACTAATCAATCTATTACAATAAACTGTGAATACAGCCTGACCGCAAATATGATCCCCAAAAATAGAAATAGCTTGTAAGCCCTAGAATAGGCGTCACAACGCGAGTATGACATACACATGCCCATTGCCTACAGTCTGCCCCTTTGAGCGACCTGTTACTCTGATTATGCTGACATATTCACAAGTCAATGCTTATCAGCGTTGAAAATTAATGCATCCAAACCCAATGATACAGTTACACAACTGACCATTGTATGTACTTCTTGTACCTCAATTATTCTTTAGTCTGGATAATGGAGTACATATTGGGATATGTGGATGAACTCTTTTAAATGTTGCTATTCGTTCTGCTTTGTACGAGTAATTATTTTCGTTTTACGCGATGATTACTTAAAACAGGTTGCTGGTATTGTGTAGGGAGCATTATGACTCTTTGTGGTCAACTATTTTGATTGTCACGTTTATGTACAATGTACAGACTGAGCTGAATAATTC
This sequence comes from Siphonodentalium dalli, assembly GCA_032622095.1. NCBI lineage: Eukaryota > Metazoa > Mollusca > Scaphopoda > Gadilida > Siphonodentaliidae > Siphonodentalium > Siphonodentalium dalli. Next base: position 7,526,473 of record CP136061.1, read on the forward strand.
CAGTTGACAGATCTTGGTCGGAATGGATATCCAACACTTGTAGTGTAAGCTGCGGACAGGGCATTGAGATTCGATCAAGAAAATGCAGCAGCCCGGCACAAAGTCGAGGCGGGAACTATTGCCATGGTAACAATACTGAGGTGATCGAGTGCTTGAACACGCTGTGTCCAGGTAATTTTATCGACTCCAAATATAGCCTAGCATTGCGGACGGCGGTACACTAACTATATATACAGGGATGCATGCATGATGGACGGTGGTACACTAACTATGTATAGCAGGATGCATGCATTACGGACGGTGGTACACTAACTATGTATGCAGGTCATGTTTATTTTACTTAACTTCTGGTTGAGGATCTATAAAGTATAAGAATCGGAACGAGCGAACCAAATGAGAGACACTCTATTGTTTTCTTGTTTGATTTTGAATCATCTATTCGGTTATCTAATATAATATCAATGTTTTCTGGAGAGAAGTCAGGAATTTTTTATATGTCTGTCCGTCCATCCCTGTTTAATATTGATATTAATATTTTATATGGAGTCATACAGAGAATACAATATACAGAACAGACCCACAGAAGTAGAAGTATATCGACGGGAATAGCATGGCATCTAGAATCGTATTCATATCATCCCCGTGCAACCTTTAGTGAGCCTCACATACGCTAAACAGACGACAGTCATACATACAATTGGATATATATATGGGGCTGCTTGCAGGATAATGGTTACATATAAAACAGTGCTGGAACGAGCTATCAATGCACCACATTAATTCTAGCAGATCTCGACCAATCATGCAGAAGATCATTTTAGAGACAACAATCTAAACACTGAGTTACAATTGAACATGTTTGTATCAAATTTATCTTGCTTACAGTTGACGGTGGTTGGTCTGGGTGGAATGAAGGTGGTTGCAGTACAACGTGTGGCTTTGGGAACAAGACAAGGAACAGAACGTGTACGCACCCGACACCGGCATTCGGCGGAAAGGATTGTCTGGATTCAGCTTCGGATGTGGCGCTTTGTGAGAAGTCATCATGCCCAGGTACCATATCTATCATTCGAACCCATGACTCTCTGTGAGCAGCCACCATGTGCATATACCATACCTATCATTCGAACCACATCCGCTCTGGATGACAAATCCGCCTCGTGGCTGTGGCGCTCTGTGATCAGTCATCATGTGCAGGTACTACGCCTATCATTCGAACCCATGCCTCTCTGTGAGCAGTCACTATGTGCATATACCATACCTATCATTCGCACCACACCCTCTCTGGTTGACATCGGCGTCGTGGCTGTGGCGATCTGTGAACAGTCATCATGCCCAGGTACCACACGTATCATTCGAAACCCACGCCTCCCTGGCTGTCAAATCCGCCTCGTGGCTGTATCGTCCGCCTCTCAGTCTAAATAAGTTAGTTTTTCTATGTTAAGTAGAATCAATCGAGGACGGATATATATAAATACAAACTAACTAATCTATTCGCAATGTACTGGGAATACAGCCTAACCGCAAATATGATCCCAATAACATAAGTAGCTTGTAGTTCCTAAAACAGGCTTCACAACGTGAGTATGACCTACACATGACCATTATCTAGTATGTCTCTTTGAACGACTCGTTACTCTGATTCGGCTGACATATTCACAAGTCAATGCTTATCAGCGTTGATGATGAATGCATCCAAACGCAATGCCACAGTTACACAACTAACCCTTGATGTACGTGTAGTATAGAACACACACTTATCGCCTTTTTCCCAGACCCCTGGACCAATGTCGACCAAATCTGGTGTGGTGACTCGGGGTGGATGTTATACCGACGTTAGGTTTACACATTTTTGATTTAGTAATATTATTTTTATTTTGTTTATTAAATTAAATTGTGCAAGGAGTTCAATCCATTACAAAATCAAACATTCAATTGCTTTATTTAAATTAATAAATTGTGCAGTGGTCGCATTTCCTTACGCCGCTGAATAAAGGCTCTCGACACGAGGCTGCTTTAGATAGTTTTGCAAAAAACAAATGGCATTATTCTGATAGGTGTAGATTCAAACTAAACGATATAGTTTCCTTCCTAGCTGTGACGAGCCATATTATTGAAACGAAATGGGCAGAACTTTTAGACGAAACTGAGATGAACCATAATCGGTGGCGATTATTGCCCTTCATGATAAAAGTTGATCAACTTGATACAGGGTGGATTCCAATATGGCTGCCAGGGAGTTAATGTATGGTCATAAGTCAGGCGAATATGTATACATATTTATGGTCATGAATGGTGTGATTAGGTATACAAAGAGTGACTATATGGTCATGAGTGGGGTGTCCATGTAAGATGTATATGTATACAAGGAGTGGATGTATGGTCATACGTGAAGCGAATCGGTATATTGTATGTTGTATTGTTATGTATACCCAGTACGGATGTACCAGATGTGGCTGTATGGCATCAGCTCCCAGACTATAATGCTAGCTCTCCTCGACTTATCATGCAGAACGTACGTTTTAGAGACAACAATTTTAACAATGAATTACGATCACACATGTTTCTATCAAACCACACGAATATAATTTATCTTGGTTACAGTTGACGGTGGTTGGTCTGGGTGGAATGAAGGTTGTTGCAGTACAACGTGCGGCTTGGGGAAACTGACAAGGAACCGAACGTGCACGCAGCCGACACCCGCATTCGGCGGAAAGGATTGTCCGGACACAGCTTCAGAAGTAGCCCTCTGTGAAAAGTCATCTTGCCCAGGTACCACACCTATCATTCGAACCTCTCTGCGAAAAGTGATCTTATTCAGGCACCACACCTATCATTCGAACCTATCTGTGATAAGTCATCGTGTTCAGGTACCACACCTATCATTCGAACCCCATGCCTCTCTGTGAAAAGTCATCACGTCCAGGTATCACACCTGGTATTCGAACCACATGCTTCTCCGACTGACACGTCCGCATCGTGGCTGTGTCGTGCTCATCTCAGTCTAAATTTGTTTTGCTATGTTAAGTTTTTCATCGTTTCCCCTTCCCGAAATATTATAATCAGTCAGTTGACCCACTGACCAGACCAGTAATAAGGGCAGATTGGTCCCCAGTCAATGCGATTGTGTTCAGAACACCAGGCCGAATTATTCAAAGCAATAAGCGAGACAATTCATAGACCGTCGCTGTGCCCACACTGTTCGCGTCGCGATCGACGCCTGCAATGTATTGGTCAACTGGTAATCCGCAAATAATTCCGCACAATATTTAGGAGATAGAGCTCGATGTATATCGCGTACGTGTAACATGCCGAAGCTCTTGGATGCAGTTGTTTCGCAGATTTAAATATACGCATTGCATGAACCTAAATAAATTATGCGTCTTTGGCTTTTGGATGAATTGCTAACGGCATACACACCAAATGTATTCCTAAGTTATATATTTATGCAGAATTCTGTTATTTCCATTATAAAATGGTTAACATTTAAGAAATAAATACACGGTGTATCGGTGTGTATGGTCAAGTTGTACCACAAAAAATCAGTTTTTTTGTGGTACAACTTGACCATACACACCGATACACCGTGTATTTATTTCTTTTGTAATACGACTGAAGGTTTCTGGTCATAATTCGACTGAATTGTCCGCGAAATACTGCGCTTTTACGGCCTCAGGTGAGAAAACATTTCGTGGTGTAATTCTGATTGGGCGTTCTCGATTTCTTTGCACGGAGTACTCTTGGTAACAATGGGGTCACGTGACGTCGTTTGAAAAAAATTGTCAATAGAAAGTGCTCCTTGCCAAATTTCACGAATAAAAACTCAATATTGAGACAACATAATAGCCATTAACGATCCGCAATAATAAATTCCAACTATGGCAACTTATTTAGAACCACAAATACAGGTCCCGATCATCGTAGGTGAATTATATACGGTTGAAATACCCGAATTTATCACATGCACGAAATACGGTGAAGGGGATATCACGGACTCGCTCGTCATCTGTCTTTGGTTATGCATTTACAATGCATCCATTCCATGTTCATATAGATGAACACTACGGATTGGTGAGTTATCTAGATATTTCCTCTATTCTATGTTATGGAAGACCTAACTTATGCCATTTTTTGACTTGTTGACTGGGGAAAAAACACTTATTTGTCACAATTTTGACAAATTTTTCCTTCAATTTGAAATTGAACTAACTAGTGCAAAATGCAGATCTAAATAAAATCTTTTGCTCTGTGAGTGTCAGGTTTATTATATATGATTATGACCCTGCCTGGAGATCCTGTCAGTACACGTATCATCTGGTGCCCGCAGATAATAAATAGTGCCGACACTATTATTAATTTTGGAAAAAATACCTACGATTTATATTTATTATGAGCCAAAACTCCCGAACATCACTATACCACTATTATTAGACCATCAATATTATAAGGCACATTGGCAGGACTAGATTCTCGTAAATTATAATATCGGAAATTACTCTGGATTCTCGTGAAAAAGTGGTATGGATTCTCCAAAAATCAGATGAAATACCGGTATATGCCCTGCTTGGTACCCCGAATTGATATGTTGATCCCATGTTTGTGGTACAATTCCACTTTTTCAGATTGTACCACAAAAAAATGTGTTACAATTTTGTCCAAACACCGTGCAATTATTTCTTTAATCATATTTTTGGAGAAGTGGGGAATTGAAAATTTAATACAATATGTGAATTGAGTAACAATAGTTTAATATGGTGAAATATGATTTTATTAGGATTTAAACAAGCTCATTTGTAGTAGTTGTTGATAGTGACTTGGCAATCTTTAATCGTGAACTGTCCACTGGCATTGCTGATTTCTCTTGTCGCCTGCTGAGTGAGATTAAAGTTAAACTGTGAGCAAGATGTAGCACTATTAGACTGATTTTGGTTGGTTTCTACTCGAGACGTAGCACTATTCGCAATAGCTTGAACTTGATTCTGGTTGGTTTCCACCGGTATGCATTGCAGAATCTCGGAATAACGTCTCTTCTGTGTTGTGGTTGAGTCTGTATTATATGACCGTATAGATTGTTCACACCTATGGCCGGATACTCGCATGATTTTCGTGCTTCTATTCATGCATGCGACAGCAGGGTTACCGTTGTTGCCCGAACACAATGGTTTGTATAAACCTTGCTTAGTTTAGCTAAGTGTGATATAACCTTCATCATCTTCTCGATCGTGTGGACGCATATCGGTCTCCGTTCATACCACACCAATGTAGTGTATGGTTCGAAAGATGATAATGTTCTTGGCTTCTGGAATAGGAATTCACAATCAGGATTTAATTTCGAAATGTATAATTGATATGATTTTAAAGGGCAGTTTTCCTTTCCTGATTCATACATCCTCCCTCTGGGTGTGTTGTCATCTTTGGTGGATCCAGGCCTGGTTTTTGTTGCCTCATTATACTTCAATTCCAGATAACGATGACCGTTTTCATCTTCTTTAACACAATAATCTTCTTTCTTTAAACTTCGGTTGTTTTCCCTGCCTCGTCGACCAAAATTCAGCGTTATGTCAAACCAGACCTTCCTCTGCAGAGCTGTAGGATTTGATAGATCAAACACTGAACCTGATGCAATAGCCATTTCGCCCAATAGCTTTTGCAAATCATTCTGGCATATTGCATCATGGTGCTTTGAAACGTCTTTACCATCGCGTTTCAATAACTTTAAGACACTCAAAAACATATTGTTTGATCTGTTGAATTCTGAATCCGTAGCAATGTTAATGTTTCTTTCAAATGGAGGACTCCTCAGATGGCGATTTATTGAGGCTCGTAAACCGATCATAGCTGACTTTCTGTACGTTTCTCTTCGGTTTGTTCGTACCTCTGCATAGAACCGCCTAAACAAATAGTCAAGTTCAGCAACGTTCAGAGCTTCAAAATATTCTCTCGTTCCATTTGCTGTCAACCATTCTGAAATTGAAATATAATTTGTTTCATTGCATTAATTGTAATTAAGAAATAAATGCACGGTGTAGATGTGTGTATGGTCAAGTTGTACCACAAAAAACTTATTGTAGGACGACGCGTTTCATTGCATTAATTGTAAATATGTTAAAACAGAAAGTTTAGAAACATAAATTTATTTGTGTGAAAAGTCCAATTCTGCAATCTGATCAAATCTATTTTTTTGTGGTACAATTCAATTTTTTCAGATTGTATCACAAATATTTTTTTTGTGGTATAATCTGAATAATCAGAAGAAAAAAATTATTTGTGTGAAAAGTCCAATGCTGAAAAATCTGATTAAATAAATTTTTTGTGGTACAAATTCTATTTTTTCAGATTGTATCACAATTTTTTTTTTAGTATAATCTGAATAATCTGAAATTGTTTTTATTTTTGTGAAAAGTCCAATACTGAAAAATCTGATTAAATAATTTTTTTGTGGTACAATTCTATTTTTTCAGATTGTATCACAATTTTTTTTTTGTGGTATAATCTGAATAATCTGAAAAAATAATTATTTTTGTGTGAAAAGTTCAATGCTGCAATCTGATTAAATCATTTTTTTTTGTGGTACAATTCTATTTTTTCAGATTGTATCACAATTTGTTTGTTTGTTTTTTTTTGGTGGTATCATCTGAATAATCTGAAAAAAAATAGAATTGTACCACAAAACTGGAATGAAATATATGCTGTTATGAGACTATCAGTGTGCTTACATTTGAAGAGTCCGATGGCCCATTTTGTGTTCTTTTTAGTATTTAGGCTGTCTTTTGCAGATACCATACTTTCCATTTCTTCTTCAGTTAATCTGCGAAATCGGTCATCTGTTGGATCCTGAAATAACAATTTGGAAGAAAATAAAATTCATGATGCCTGATTTCAATAAGAACGAAATAATCCTATGGCTAATTTGTTTTATTTAAGAAATAAATACACAGTTCACAGGCATGGCATTTTAATAACAATATTTAAAGACAGTTTTCTTTTCACATATATGTTCTGCATTAAAAAATAATGCCCCATCATTCAAGATACACTTATTACAGAAATAAATACCACTTGTCAAATGCCCCAGTACATACCTCTGTGGCTATATCTTCATGTAAAGCTGTTGCACTCGAAGAGGAACCACCAGTATGGGTCTGGAATGTTGCAGATTCTGTTGGAGTTCTTGTTGGGTTGGCAATCCTTGGTTGGGTTATGGTGCAGCTGGCTTGAGGCTGAGTAACATATCCACATGTTGGCCTTGTGTTCACACTTTCAAGCTGAAAGTCCTGTTGATTTGGACCCTGTTTGTTTTTTGTTTAATTGTTATTCCAATCATGATGAAAAAAAATTTAAAAATACATAATTACTTTTGTACATGTATTATTGATTATTGCTACAGTGGTTCTGCCAACTTCTGGTAGAAATTAAATTGCTCTCCCAAAAATAATTTTGGAATTTCCAACTAATAAGTTAATTTATTTAAATTATTTTTGAAATCTTATGTGATTATTTAAATTCCATGATATTTTGCCTGTCAGGGTCATAAATTACATAATGATTCATATGACCAACATAAAGCCAGGAAAGCCAATAACTTAGTATAAGGCTATATGACCTATATATGCATAGCAATTAGCATTCAGAATATTTATTTTAATAAATTTATTATTTTGAGAGAAAAAATTATGTATTGTACCATGTTGACTTCTGTCTCAAATTCGCTGTCGGTACTGTCCCATGGAATGTGCATACCACACTCAGAGTCTCTGACATTACTGCCTTCCATTGTGAAATGTGCCATCTGTGAAGAATTTATTTCGGTATTTGGCGACCACTGAAAAAATAAGGGAATTGTGGCCATTTCTTGAGTAACTTTTAAGTTTTATTTCGTCAAATTGTCTTAAAAAAATTAGTTTATTGAAATTATTCTGAATAATACAATCTATTTTATTGCAACTAGTGGAATTGAATTTAATTTCATCTATAAAAGACAGTCTTCTATATTTATTAATGTGTCATTTGACCAAAGCAGTGATCATTGAATAAACAAACAATCGTGTCTAACACAAATTAGTTTGCGTAAATAATCGTTGTGATTGGCTAAAAAGTGATGTGTTTTCAGCGGCGCCCGTGCCTTTCATTTAAATTGTAAACGTAACAGCACTGCGGTCATTTTTGTGTTGACCATTGTTGGAACAGCATGAATATGATTACCGACTATAGACCATTTTCCTTACAAAAATGGATCTAAATGATCTAGTTTAGTAAACTGGTCCTATTCCCCCTCTGGTGAACAAAATAAACGCTTTCAGTTTCAACTTGATTCCGAAATGTCGAATATGATGGGACTGACTAAAACGCAGAATGGGACGATGGGACGGGGCGGTATGGGGCGGTATTGGGACGGTATGGGACGGTATTTGGGGCGGTGCGGGACGGTATTAGAAAACCGGCTGTTTATCAATAATACAGCGTGTAGCTGCATCAAAATGGTTATATATAGTTGGTATTAACATGGCGTACAGGGAGCAACAATTTAATAGTCTCATTCGCCAACACAAAGCTCATATTATCGGCTAAAAATAGACACGTCGGAAATAGGCGATTACGGTCAAACGCAGAACGAAAATGTAAACACCAAATTACCCCATACATTCAAATTCCCTGTCCCACGGTGATATTTTTGCATAAAATGTTAGATTAACACCTTTTCGACATCACTGTAGCATTTTATCGACCATAATCAAGATGAAAACAACTTTTTTCGTCGATGGGACGGAAGCGAAATTGCAGAACGAGAATGTAAACAAACACCAAATCATCCCATGCATTCATATTTCCCCGTCCCGTGGCGATATTTTTACATAAAATGTTCAATTAACATCTTCTCGACATCATTGTAGCATTTTATTCACCATAATCAATATTAAAACATGTTTTTTTCGCTGATGGGATGGAAGCGGTACAGCGCAGAACAACCGTAGGAAATTGCAGTACGAAAATGTAAACAAACACCAAATCACCCCATGCATTCATATTTCCCGGTCCCGTGGCGATATTTTTACATAAAATGTTCAATTAACATCTTCTCGACATCATTGTAGCATTTTAATGACCATAATCAAGATTAAAACAACTTTTTATGTCGATGGGACGGAACCTTTGGAAATTGCAGAACGGGATGGGACGGTATTATATAGGGTATCCAGCTAACTGGGACCTTGGCTAACTGGGACCTCAAGTCAGGCTAACTGGGACCTTGGCTAATTGAGACCTTCTGGCTAACTGGGACCTTGGCTAACTGGGACATTGGCTAACTGGGACCTTCAGATATATTATACTGAAATTATTTCATTAAAATCAATTTTTATTAAGTCATGAGAAAGTTAAAAACAAATGAAATGTTAACATTTTCGAAGTGGCTAAAGAACGGTATACCGCTCTTTAGTACTGCGGGCTAAAGAACGGCATACCGCTCTTTAGTGATGAGGGCTAAGGAGCGGTACGGATTATAACGTTATACGCAATGCGCAAAATATCTTGGCAACGCACGTGCCGCTCATCCAACATGGGCAGCTCTTTAGCACCGAGGGCTAAAGAACGGCACACCACTCTTTGGCGATGAGAGCTAAAGAGCGATACGGATTATAACGTTATGTGTTGGCGCAATGCGCAAAATATTTTGGCAACGCACGTGCCGCTCATCCAACCTGGTTCTTCAACTGGTGAGAATACCTGAGTGCATTCTCTGTCACGCCTGTCTGGTTCTGGAACTGGTGCGAATAACTGAGCGCATTCTCTGAGACTGGTTGAGACCTCTTTGGCGTCGTATTTGTCCCATAGGCTGAAGATTTTCCCCTGCATTACCATGGTGTTCTTCTTCTGGCGACGCGTCAACTGTCCTTCACTCACTCATCTTAATTGTTGTCGGAATTTCCTTGGCTTCTTGATACAACAGAGTCAGGAGGAGATACAGTGGTAAGTTCGCCTTCATCGCTCTCTGGTTAAGTTTATTATGCCACCCTTCGACGTCCGAAGACTGACCATCCATCAACAGACCACACGGGGCTCTTTATCCAGGTTTTCTCAACGTATGCCATATAGTTGCTGACGTGAGGTACCTGGCTGTCTAACTTTGCCGTTAGTCTGTCGAATGCGGCTGGGATGTCGGCGGCAGGCAGGAATGGAATGGACATGACGCGTCGGAGATGTTTATGGATTCGGTCTCTTCTGTTGTAAGCAATCTGCAGCTTCTCGAACTGGTTCAGGTTCTCGGCATCTAACGTCCTTCGTCACGTCAAATGGGTCCCCAAGGCTGTCGTCGAGACAATAAGAACATACCATTTAAATTCAACAATATATATATATATATTTTTTTTATTAAGATCTGAAGTATTATTTTTTTATTTAAGACATGACATAATTAGTACATAATTAGTATATACCTGTTGTCTGGCACACTGCTGACAGGACCACTGAATGTCCAGGCTGTCACGGACCACATGTCGATAGACATCTCTGGTGATGCCAATCTTACATTTGCGATGCTGCCATCGGGAGCAGCCATCACATTTCAAGGCCTCTTGTCTTGGTCTATAATAACCACATCGCCACACGAAATACACGTTACATCAGGTTCAGAAGACATTGTGCTGATATGCTGTCATAATTGGCCTCTATATAGCTGTCCATATGTTGTCTTTACTGTTATATATACTCACTGCTGATGACTGGTCAGTTGTTACAAGTGAACACAAGTAGGGGAGAGCGGGGCATGTTGGAACGTTTTTTATTCAATCACACAGTCAGGGAAATTTGAGCATGGGCCCCTTCCTTTTTTCAACTTTTATCATAAAGGATATAAAAGACTTTAAATATGATCTATTTCGCTTTCACATAGAAAAAGTCGAAAATAAATTCGTTCCAACATGCCCCATACGTGTAAAAGGGGGGGTCTAATGGCACACGACCTTGGAAAGACACTAATTAATCGGTAATTTTTGTTATTTATGACTGAAATGAAATCAAACTGGATCAACTGACATAATTTACACCCTTTATGTCCCGAAATGTTATCTTGAACATCGATGAAACCTGAAAATTGAAAACATTACTTGATACCCCCCAAAAACGATTTTTGTGCATATCTCTTACACCATTCCGAGAATAGTCAGAATTTTGTGTGTTACTTGTGCATACAAGAGTGTTTTCCACAAATAAGTGGCAATTTTTGTCGATGGGACGGAACCGTTGGAAATTGCAGAACGGGATAGGACGGTATTAGATAGGATGGGACGGTATTAGAAAACGCAAAACAGCTAAGATGGACTCTAAACTGGCTGTTTATCAATAATACAGCATGTAACAGCACCAAAATTACTATATATGGTCATCAGTGCAGCATTTTATTAGTGATCTCATTTTATTCACCATAATCAAGATGAAAACAACTTTTTTCGTCGAAGGCACGGAAGCGAAATTGCAGAACGAAAATGTAAACAAACACCAAATCATCCCATGCATTCACATTTCCCCGTCCCGCGGCGATATTTTTACATAAAATGTTAGACTAACATCTTCTCGACATCATTGTAGCATTTTAATGACCATAATCAAGATTAAAACAACTTTTTATGTCGATGGGACGGAACCTTTGGAAATTGCAGAACGGGATGGGACGGTATTACATGTATATAGGATGGGACGGTATTAGAAACCACAGAACAGCTAAGATAGACCCATACACTTGCTGTTTATCAATAATAGAGCATGTAGCAGCACCAAAATGGATCTATACGGTCATCAGTGCAGCATTGTATCGGTGATCCCATTTTATTGACCATAATCAAGATGAAAACAACTTTTTTCGTTGATGGGACGGAAGCGAAATTGCAGAACGAAAATGTAACGTGAAACAAACACCAAATCACCCCATGCATTCACATTTCCCCGTCCCGCGGCGATATTTTTACATAAAATGTTAGACTAACATCTTCTCGACATCATTGTAGCATTTTAATGACCATAATGGGACGGTATTATATAGGATGGGACGGTATTAGATAGGATGGGACGGTATTAGAAAGCGCAGAACAGCTAAGATGGACCCTAAACTTGCTGTTTATCAATAATTTTATTGGTGAAACCATTTTATTTACCATAATCAAGATTAAAACATGTTTATTCGTCGATGGAACGGAAGCTCAGAACAACCATGGGAAATTGCAGAACGAAAATCATTCACCGCATTCATATTTCCACGTCCCACTGTGATATTTTTGCATAAAATGTTAGATTAACATCTTTTCGACATCACTGTAGCATTATAATGACCATAATCAAGATTAAAACGATGGGACGGAACCTTTGGAAATTGCAGAACGGGATGGGACGGAATTAGATAGGATGGGACGGTATTAGAAAACGCAGAACAGCTAACATCTTTTCGACATCATGACCAATGATTAAAACAACTTTTTTCGTTGATGGGATAGCAGCGGCAAAACGCAGAACAACCTTTGGATATCGCAGAACTGGATTGGGACGGTATTAGATGGGATGGGACGGTATTATATGGGATGGGACGGTATTAGATGGGTTGAGACGGTGTTAGAGAACTCAGAACAGAAAGATGGGACGGGGGAAAAAAGTTAGCGCAGAACAACCTTTGGAAACAACAAAATCATTCAATGCATTTACATTCCCCCGTCCCATTGTGACATTTTAAAATGTTACATTTTCTCGACATTCGTGTGGCACAAAACAACTCGTTGCGCCGACGGGACAGCTTGCATATGGGACAGAAGAGCTATGGTAAAACGCTGAACGAACATAACAAAATCAGTTTTTACTTACAAATTGTATGGTAAATCCATATATCACATGCGAATACTATAATAATTCACAATTAATGAAGGTACAAGGAGAAACCAATATCAAAAATGTGTGACACGGCGTTCAGTTGTTCACACTCTGTTCACGTCGGCACTGAGCTTGAGTTTACGTTGGCACTAAGCTTGTGTTTGTATAACTGGTGGCAGATGACACAGACTCTTTAGGGTGATGATATCGTCTCAGTGAGAATTACTCGCTGTTTGTGTATGCACTTCCGAATTGTGTAGAGTATTCTACTATTCATGTATTTGAACGCTGTTCGAACCAGCAACATGCAGTTAATGGCAAACACATCTCTCATGGGTTATATAATATAAACTAAAAAACGCTCTTTATTACAAATACAAAACAACAAATTCATTCATATTTCGCCGTCCTATGACGACTATTCTTGACATATGTTAGATTGATATATTCACGACATCAGTGTAGCATTTTAATCTAGTTTAAAAGAACTTAAGTTTCGTCGATGGGTAAAACACAGAACGGCCGCGGTAATGGCAGAACGAACATGTAGACCATAAATGCATTCATATTTTGCCGCCGTCCCATGACGATATTTCTGTACATAATATTAGAATAATATCTTCTCGACATCTGTGTAGCATTTTATTGACCATAATCAAGATTAAAACAATTTGTTTCGCTAATGGGACGGACGTTGAAAAACGCAGAACAGCTTAGGAACTTGCAGAACGAAATGGTAAACAACAACCTCATTTGATAAAAGGCTTTTAGGCTTGTTGTCTAATCCCAGTTTTGAACATTATTATTATTTATGTCAATTTGTTTGTATGTATTACATGTTCTGTTTGTAATTAAATATTGCTTACTCCAAAACATCATTCATCACATTCATATTTCCCCGTCCCACGGCGATATTTTTGCATAAAATGTTAGATCAACATCTTCTCGGCATCATTTTATTGACCATAATCAAGATAAAAACACCTTTTTTCGCTGATGGGACAGCAGTCGTAAAACGCAGAAAAACCTTTGAAAATATGGTAAACACAAACATCGTTCACCGCATTCGTATTTCCCGTCCCACGGTGATATTTTTGCATCAAACTCGACACCTCACCTAAAAGTGGGTTGTAGGGGAGGGGTTCCGCCCCTTCCAAATCCTCCCGGGTCATTCCCAAATCTCCAATAAATGAAAAAAAAATTCTCGACATCATTTGTAGAATTTTAATGACCGTACTCAGATTAAATCTGAATGAATTTTTGTTTACATATCCATTTTTCCACGGCTGCTATGCGTTTTAACATTCACTTCTTTGAATAAATGCTACACGGATGACCATATAGAGCTGCTACATGCTGTATTTTCGATAAACAGCAAGTGTTGTCCATCCCATCTTAGGGGACCATCTTATAGTTGTTCTGCGTTTTCTAATACAGTCCTTTCCCATCTAATACCGTCGCATACCGTTCTGCAATTTCCAAAGGTTCTTCTGCGTTTTACGACTGCTGTCCCATCGGCGAAATAAGTTGTTTTAGTCTTGATTGTGGTCATTAAAATTCAACAACGAAGCCGAAAAAATGTTAATCTAACATCGCTGTGGGACGGGTGAATATGAATGCGGTGAATGATGTTGTTGTTTACCATTTCGTTCTGCAATTTCCTAAGCTGTTCTGGGCTTTACAACTTCCGTCCCATCAGCGAAACAAGTTGTTTTAATCTTGATTATGGTCAATAAAATGCTATCGTTCTGCGTTTTACCCATCGACGAAACAAGTTATTTTAAACTAGATTAAAATGCTACACTGATGTCGTGAATATATCAATCTAACATGATTATGTCAAGAATAGTCGTCATAGGACGGCGAAATATGAATGAATTTGTTGTTTTGTAATTATAATAAAGAACGTTTCTTAGTTTGTATTATATAACTCATGAGAGATGTGTTTGCCATTAACTACATGTTGCTGGTTCGAACAGCGTTCAAATACATGAATAGTAGAATACTCTACACAATTCGGAAGTGCATAACACAAACAGCGAGTAATTCTCACTGAGACGATATCATCACCCTAAAGAGTCTGTGTCATCTGCCACCAGTTATGCAAACACAAGCTTAGTGCCAACGTAACTCAAGCTCAGTGCCGACGTGAACAGAGTGTGAACCACTGAACGCCGTGTCAAACATTTTTGATATTGGTTTCTCCTTGTACGTTCATTAATAGTGAATTCTTATAGTACTCGCATGTGATATTTGGATTTACCACACAATTTGTAAGTACAAACTGATTTTGTTATGTTCGTTCTGCGTTTTACCATAGCTCTTCTGTCCCATATCGATGACACAAGCTGTCCCGTCGGCGCGACGAGTTGTTTTGTGCCACACAAATGTCGAGAAAATGTAACATTTTAACATGTCACAATGGGACGGGGAAATGTAAATGCATTGAATGATTTTGTTGTTTCCAAAGGTTGTTCTGCGTTAACTTTTTTTGTCCCGTCCTATCTTTCTGTTCTGAGTTCTCTAACACCGTCTCAACCCATCTAATACCGTCCCATCTAGTTCTGCAATTTCCAAAGGTTGTTCTGCGTTTTGCCGCTGCTATCCTATCAGCGAAAAAAGTTGTTTTAATCTTTAATGGTCATGATGTCGAAAAGATGTTAGCTGTTCTGTGTTTTCTAATACCGTCCCATCCTATCTAATACCGTCCCATCCCATTCTGCAATTTCCAAAGGTTCCGTCCCATCGACAAAAAAAGTAGTTTTAACCTCGATTATGGTCATTAAAATGCTACAGTGATGTTGAAAAGATGTTACTCTAACATTTTATGTAAAAATATCGCCACGGGACGGGGAAATGTGAATGCATGGGATAATTTGGTGTTTGTTTACATTTTAGTTCTGCAATTTCCCATGGTTGTTCTGAGCTTTAGCGCTTCCGTCCCATCGACGAACAAACATGTTTTAATCTTGCTTATGGTGAATAAAATGGTTTCACCAATAACATGCTGCACTGATGACTATATAGAGCCATTTTGGTGCTGCTACATGCTGTATTATTGATAAACAGCAAGTTTAGGGGTCCATCTTAGCTGTTCTGCGTTTTCTAATACCGTCATGCACATCCTCTCTAATACCGTCCCATCCTGTTCTGCAATTTCCAACGGTTCCGTCCCGTCGACAAATAAAGTTGTTTTAACCTTGATTATGGTCATTAAAATGCTACAGTGTTGTCGAAAATATGTTAATCTAACATTTTATGCAAAAATATCGCCGCGGAACGGGGAAATATGAATGCATGGGGTGATTTGGTGTTTGTTTACATTTTCGTTCTGCAATTTCGCTTCCGTCCCATCGACGAAAAAAGTTGTTTTCATCTTGATTATGGTCAATAAAATGCTACAGTGATGTCGAAACGATGTTAAATGCAAAAATATTACCGTGGGACAGGGAAATATGAATGTATGGGGTAATTTGGTGTTTACATTTTCGTTCTGCGTTTGACCGTAATCCCCTATTTCCGACGTGTCTATTTTTAGCCGATAATATGAGCTTTGTGTTGGCGAATGAGACTATTAAATTGTTGCGCCATGTTAATACCGACTATATATAACCAGTTTGATGCCGCTACACGCTGTATTATTGATAAACAGCCGGTTTTCCAATACCGTCCCAATACCGTCCCGCACCGTCCCAAATACCGCCCAATACCGTCCCATACCGTCCCGTCCCATCGTCCCATTCTGCGTTTAGTCACTCCCAATATGATCGGGATTTAAATGCACAGTGACAGTCCATGGTTTGATGGAAAATAAAATTTTACTCATTTATTTTGTCATTTAGTCCTAATATACTTATAAAGTAACTTTCTTTGGTAGTAACATATATCAACATACCATAACATCATCTGGACCATATTCATTGGCAACCAAACTGCGTTCAAACGACGAATCGCTAGAAAATTGGCAAGCCATTTTAAGATTGTTCTCTCGTTAACGGTTGTCAAGATGTAGCAAAATTCAAAGGGTTACGGGTGCACGTGCGGGTGTACTTCGTTGATGCCCCGTTTGCGCGGAGTTAGAAAAGAGGGGAAAAGTCGCGTGCGGCGATCTGAATAAACCGATTTTTTTGTGGTACAATTGGAAAAAGTAGAGATAGCCATGGTAACTCGGGCCACTGCCCAATCAGGACATGGCTTTTAAGCATAGTTAGGCAGGGTCGTATTACAATACACATTTAATGTTATTTTTTCACCTCTTTATGTCTGAATCGTACACCTTATCTGAAATATTCGTGTAAGCATATATGCTTCAGCACCCGTCGGTCAAAGTTCTTGAGCAACCTACGCCATCTATGTTTTACTGTTGGCCTGTCGTGCGCCTTGCTGACTTCCTGGACAACTACTCATGGGAGTTAGTGTGGCTCAATACAGGCTAACAATTGGAATATTTCATGGCATTTATCTACACATAACACATAAGCCAATTCGTTTGCGTCCACTAGCTTTTCATAATGTGATAGTAGCATTTCTGGCATTTACTCTTCTTGCTCTCGCTGGGGATATACACCCGAACCCAGGTCAGTTAGACGCCCCGTTACCACCTCCATCTCCATTATTCATTGTAACGTAATAAGAAGCATAAGAAACAAAATTCATAAGATTTCAGATGTTATCGATGACTATGATATTCTATATATATATAACTTTTATTCCTCCATTCTGGAGAGTCTCAATATGTTACACAAACTGTACATGCATGTATGTCATGATATATACAAAATCCAAATAAGTCAATATATACACTGGGAGACATGAAATGATTGTCCAAGCGACAAGGTAATTTGTCGGTAACTTACAACAACTGTTCGTATTGAAAGTAGAGAGAAACAAAAAGACAGCTTATAGTGAAATTGAATATATAACAGTCAATGAATTTGATATGTATTATTTATCTTGATGTAGCTCAAAACAAGTATATGTTTGCAAATTATATGTAAGTTGTAGGTATAAGTACTGAGAACGAGTATATATATATGCTGACGGAACAGAGCGTGGCCGTCGCGGAACATTATCACCGATTAGAGCTGTACATTTGGTGATCGGCCACAAGAGTGTGATTTAATTGTTGCCGGATGAAACGTGAGTTTACACGTGTAATCGTAACTTGTCACAAGCGAGAACCCCGAATGAGATTACATATGTGGAAAAGAAATTTTGCAAAGTCAATCAGAATGGAGTCCCTGATCAAGACGATGTTCGGCTCCATGAGGTAAGTTGAACTCCCAAAGAGGAACGAGAGACAGTCTTCTATTGCCAGCATATCCAAGAAGTTATACACGTGAATTCCGTATTCGTCGATTATTCTTTCCCAAAAAACATTACGGAAATGCACCAGAATGTTTGCTTTGCATAGAAACATCGCGTGTGTCAACTCATCACTGTAGACTAATCCACATAGAAAACAACAAAGTCTATTATCATATGTGAATTTATTAAGGATGAGTGCCAGGTGTCTGAGTGACTTCGAATGGCGACGGTTGTTGGATAATATTGTCCATATCGGCCAAGGGCACAGCGGTTCTTTGTGACATTTCCAGAAGAACTGTAGTGTACTGTCTCTGGAAACTGCATCATTCCATTCAGATGTGTAGGCGTCGCGCACCTTCGATTTTACAATGTTTTTCCAGGTATCCTTTTTGGGAAAGTATCCTGTGTCCAGATAGTCCAACAAGAAGGGCATCAAACAGTATGTATCTAAGAGTAGAATCAACTCTTTCACATAACCAGTACATTGTCTATTAAATAGAATGATCTGATAGGCCTTCACGAGAAGCAATTCTAACGCAGTCTGATGTCCGGTCGGAAGGTGAATTAGGTTCGACAGGAACATGAGTTTTTTTGTATGAATTTCTTTTTTCAAGGGCATGAGGCCCAGGAGACTGAGTGCGACATGAGTTCGCGTCCGTGAAGGAATCGACTGCAACTGCTTGATGCATGACCGGTAACTTTTTTCTACGGTAAGTATAGCTGTACCGTTGACGGTAAGCATAGCTGTACCGTTGTCTAATGGGAATAGTATAGAGCTTTCGGGAGTACAATTGATTTAACAAGTTTAAGCATGGTGATAGGCGTACACTCCCGCATTTCGTCCTGCTATCGAAAAATATGTCCGTCTGAGCTTCTGAGATATCAAATCCGCCCTAACTCTGGCGCAATTGAATTTTGTTTGAAGAATACCCAGGTGAACACATTCCGCATTTTCACTAATGGAACATCTTCCCAGATTCCATAATCTAGCAGAAGATTTGTGTTGGTTTTGTGATTCGTTAAATACGACGACACAGCTTTTGGTGCTGGAAAATGTGAATCGCCATTGAACCCTGTATTTATGGCAGATAGATAACAGCGAATCCAGACCGTGTTTAGATAGTGAAATGATTGCGATATCGTCAGCCGTTGTGGGGGCAGCACATGCAATGTTGTACACGGTATGTCCTTCGTGTGTAGACGTCAGTTGTTTCAGAAGTTCGTTTACGTAGGCGAGATATAGAAATGGCGAACTGACTGCTCCCTGGCGCGTTCCTTGTTGTATGCACAAAGAATCAGACAGACATCCATTGTGAATCACGCGACTCGTACAATCCGCATGCATATTACCGAAGATCCGCAATAACTTGCCGCGAACACCAAGGTTGAAGAGTTTCAGTAATAAGCCAGAATGCCATACCTTGTCGAATGCCTTCTGTGAATCAAGGAAACAAACATAAACACGAGAACCGAGGTCCCTGGCATGATATAAGGCCTGTTGTAATATAAATGACGTCATCAGACAGCTAATACCTTTCTGAAATCCATTTTGGAGTGGACATGGAAAGTCTGAAGTTATATCGCTTTTGAGCACCCGGTCGAGTAAGATACTTTCAAAGGTCTTATACAAGATCGGCAGTAAAGTAATGGCACGATAACTGTCAGGTTTATCTTGGGGTTTGGGTGCCCCTTTATAGGGAGGAACTATCAGACCAATTTTCAGTTTCTTAGTTCCAAACTAAGAATTCCATTAAAGAATGAGCATATTACCTCCAGAAACAACTCGCTGCAAAAAAGTATGTGCTCGTTTACGATACCATCAATACCACCAGCTTTGTTCCTTTTCAGAGAACGGACTGCATGCCGCACTTCATTAATTGTAATGTCATCGAAAACACAACTATCATCTGGGTTCACTTGAACATTAAGAATGTCTGCAACACGACTCTCAACGTTTTGTTCGAACTGCGGATCCTCGTGCTCACTCTTCGTGTATAATCCTGCGAAATAATCTCTCCATCCAGATATCACAGTACATGGATCGCGCACCTTGTTGGTACCGAATACCATAGCTGAGCCGATTCCTTCAAACCTCGGTTGGTTCGAATTCACAAGTTTCCAGAAAGCCGTCTGGTCACTAGTTGCAAAGTGCTCAAGATCATTATACACAACCTGATCGTGATCTCGAACCGCACCACGGAACTCCCGTCGAAAGTTACGTTTGGAATTTTTGTATTCCACATAAGGGGTTGATTCCACAGAGTGTTGCTTTCCATGGAGAATCCAAGCTTTTATTTTAACTACCATATCGTTATGGAGGCTGGAAAGCCCTGAACTCCAGTATGGTTTCAGATGTGCACGAAAAGTTTTAATACCAGCCGCAGTTCTGGAGACCGAGAGCAGGGTAGATACAATCCGTTCATACATGCAATCGAGAGAATCTTTGCACAGATGCCCGCGTTGGAAACCATTGAAATCCGCACTGCATAAGTCTAACTGGGTATGATATACAGCAGTGTTCAGTCCTTTCCAGTTAAATATTGGCTTCTCTAGAGAAGTTGGGTTGTCAGAGAATGAACACGGGATGGCTAGTTTACATGTCACAGGGACATGACAGGAAGTATTCATGGTTTCGTCGTCAAATACAGTACATTCAATCACAGCATCCCGGAGCGATTCTGGGATGACGATATGATCAATCAGCGTTGGCGAGGCAACCGATGCGAACGGAATGAAGGTAGGACGGCCCCCGGACAGAGATGTTGTAGCGCTCACAGAAAAGTATCCTAGCTCTCTAAGTGCATTTTCTAGTAGGGGTGAGCTAATATGGTGACTTTGATGACAATGTAACGAATCGGAATCACTCAGGTGGGCATTAAAGTCGCCCATCACTATAACTGGTCCGGGACCTGAGAACTTTTGGCATCTTTTGCGAGCACCCCACCTTTTGCTGATTGTGTGCCTGGAATTGAGCTTGACATCATTTTAAGGAAGACTGGGGAAACGTTTCTGTGTTCCAAGTAGTTACTTATGTCGTCGGGTGTTGTTCTGGTGCAGATTCTGCCCAGGAAGAATAACCTTTTTTTGTTTCTTCGCGCGGCAGGGACACCGGCAAAACCGGACTCAAACTCGTGTGTTTCTCTATTGGAGTTGTCTGGAGCGTCTTCATCTGAGACAACTTCACCGACAAGCGGATCCATGTCATCGGGAACCATGTCCTGCGTTTGTATGCTTGGTGGAATCCCGTTGGTTGGCGAAATCTGTGACGACACTTACACTGTTCACAGACTTCAGAATGTCAGCTATTTTACTAATGTCTAGCTGTGTAGCCAGTGTTTCGGGTTTAGACTGTTCAATCCGTCGCGAGGCTGTGTCGACACTAATCATTGTGTATGGCGTTGAAGAACGAAGGGCAGCGACCTTCTCAGCAGACGAGGGTGATGTTATATTCTGAAGCAGCGGCTCATTATTAACAGGAGATACCACAGACTTTAACGACTGTGTGGATGAAGCTGGGACAGCTTGTGATTGCTGCTCTTTAACGAATTCCTCAAGGTCACAATATTTCGACATCATGTGTGCAGCAAAAAATTCGAATACAGCACCAAGGCGTTTCTCAATGTTGTCAACATTCACCTGTGTTAGCTTATTCAGCTCTGCACAACTCCTAGAAACGGAATTCAGTTTCAATTTGAAAACATCGGACTTAACACTGAATTTTGAGATAGCGCTGGTTTTCTTGTTAATCTTTTTGTCTATCTCCTTGACCAATGCATCGTGAGAATCTTTATTGTTCTCGATGTCGATTTTGGCAAGCTTGAGTTGGTTTTTCAGATTGTCAATACCAAGACATTTATCGTCTTGAATTCGATGAAATGCCAGACTGAGTTCTTCGTATTTATTTGAAAGTTCCTTCTGCGACGCCGATTTGGCAGCGTTTGCAGCTAGTTCTCTCGCAGATGACTTCTGAAGATCATTAATATCTTCATTAATTTTGGTTTGCGTGGATTTGATCCCCCGTATATCCGATTCTATTTCTGATATACGTCGACTGCAATCAGATTTGTCGGAAAGTATGTTTGTTTTCATAATCGTCAGTTCAGTCAGAACATTAGCCAACTGATCTTGTAGACATGTTACGTCGCATGGACACGAAGGGTTGGCATTGTTCGATTGTGTTGAGATCGATTCACCTCGTGCAACATGTTTCGTCAGAGAGTCGCGCACTTCTTCAAATGAGCCGCCAAAGAGGAGTTGAACTAGACCATAGATGTCTCTAGCAAGTCTATTTTCGATTGGAACACCGGTCCCGCGTTTCCGTTGTTTCGGTCTGTAAGACTGGAGATCGGGAACATGCTTGAGAGTTTGATCAAAAGCGTCGTCGCGAATGCTTTGTAATTTTGCGACATCTGTAACTTTGAAGACAAGGGAAGATATGAACCTCTCTTTCGGGAATATCACCGTCGGGCTCCAATCGTACGGTCCACTCCCCGTGAACTGTTCAAATGGATCAGAGTTCGTAGTTGAAACAGGTGGCGAGTCTGGTTCACACACATTTGGACAAGGTAAATTCCTTGCCGCAGAGTCACTCATGCTCTGAAGGACCATGTAGGTTTTGCCATCTACATTATTGATAACATTTGTGTGGGTAGCTTGTGAATCCATAGTATCCGTGTACATCTGCGCACCTGTTGCATATATTCGTTAGACCACAAGTGCTAAAGTCGGCACAGACACTGGATATGAACACCATTCAATAAGAGGTGTCACTGATGCAGACCAGTTTTTTGTCTCTCGTGGTCCTATTGGCTGCAACCAATTTGTCCGGCTGTCACACTATATGTATTTTAATTGGTCACAGGTAGTGGGTTCTCCCAAATGACATCGACCTTGGGTCTGTAGTCATGACCAGTTAGTCCAGTTTCATCTCAGAGTATACAGCGTACCGATATGTCTATCGTCAGTCATTGATTGGATACATTCACAATCATTGCTTGTTGTTCACACCTGTCTGGACGACCGATGGTGCAGTGGAATATTGACGTCCTCTCACTGATTAACCGAGCTTGGTATTTGTTGTTCACACCTGTGGGTCTTGCAGTGGAGGTTCGTTCTTCAATGGACGCATGGGCTGAGCCAATCAATACGTGGGCAATATGGCGGTGTAAACATACTTCGGAAAGTGTCTAGAGATGTGAGAATGGGTCAACTTTCAGTCTCAAAAACTCACAGTTCGTATTCTAGAATAAAGAATAGTCCATAATTTCCGTAACATGGTTAGAGTTTCCATCACCGAATTATATCCATAGCCCAACAGAAAGCGTATTATATCTGTAATTAGCGATAACTTTGAGAGCAATATAAGCACGACCGTCGGTCAGGACCGATAACTCTCTCTCTCCCCGTTTGCGCGGAGTTTGAAAAGATGGGAAAAGTCGCGTGCGGCGATCTGAATAAACCGATTTTTTTGTGGTACAATTGGAAAAAGTAGAATTGTACCACAAAAATGGAACGAGATAGCCATGGTAACTCGGGCCACTGCCCAATCAGGACATGGCTTTTAAGCATAGTTAGGCAGGGTCGTATTACAATACACATTTAATGTTATTTTTTCACCTCTTTATGTCTGAATCGTACACCTTATCTGAAATATTCGTATAAGCATATATGCTTCAGCACCCGTCGGTCAAAGTTCTTGAGCAGCCTACGCCATCTATGTTTTACTGTTGGCCTGTCGTGCGCCTTGCTGACTTCCTGTACAATTAGTCATGGGAGTTAGTGTGGCTCAATACAGACTAACAATTGGAATATTTCATGGCATTTATCTACACATAACACATAAGCCAATTCGTTTGCGTCCACTAGCTTTTCATAATGTGATAGTAGCATTTCTGGCATTTACTCTTCTTGCTCTCGCTGGGGATATACACCCGAACCCAGGTCAGTTAGACGCCCCGTTACCACCTCCATCTCCATTATTCATTGTAACGTAAGAAGCATAAGAAACAAAATTCATAAGATTTCAGATGTTATCGATGACTATGATATTCTATGCTTTACTGAATCTCATCTTGATGATAATTATCCAAATGAAAACTTGCTTATCTCAGGTTTCCAATTCCAACACTTGTAGTGATCATTGTAAATATATGTGTTAATTGCTTTTTTTCCTCTGTTCTCACCCAACTGTTCATTTATCTTCTAATCATGCTCTGTATCTCTTCCTCTCACTTAATCTTAACTTCCACTTCTCACTGAACACTATATGTAATCTATTCTCCTCTGAGGAGATGGCTCTATATAAGCATCTGATGCTTGTTGTAAAATTCTCTTCCTCCCTTCTTGTCTTCTATTCATACATGTGTCATGTTTTATAATTATTTAATTTTGGGAAGAAATAAAATATTGTTTAAACCAGGTTTCCAACACCCAGTACGTAAAGATCGAAATATGTACGACGGTGGAATCATAGTATATTTTTCAGATTAAATTCCATACAGAGAAATGTCTGGTTTGCAGTTTAATAATGAGATTCTCTGGTTTGAAGTAGGATCTGTAGACAAGTTTTTACTATGTGTTACCTACAGGTCCGATAGGGAATGTTTAAATAACTTTTGGGAACTGCTGGATGACAAAATTGGAGAAGCATTAGATATTAACCCATCAGTTGTTGTCGTTGGCGACTTGAATTGTAATCATCTGTTGATACGCGATAACCCACTACAGACCATAATTAAAAATATGTCGGCATGTCTAACGTCATTAAAGAACCAACACGAGTAACGTCAACGTCACAAACGCTCTTAGACCCCATAATTATCTCTGAAGCGTTAACAGCGATGAACCCCTCCATTGTTGACCTTGAAGTTTCTGATCACTATGCCACGTCTGTAGAATTAAAACGGACACCCGGGTGACACAAGCCTACAAAAGAATAGTGTGGAATTATTCTGCTGCCGACTTTACAGGCTTAAATAGAGAAAATTAGAAACTAACTGGTCCGCTTGTCCTAATAATGAAGCAAACTGTTTTGACATCAACGAATCTGTTGAGCATTTCAGATATAAGTTTCTGAAGATGATCGAATCTTTCATACCACGCCGAGATATATTGGTACGTAGAAATGATACCGTGATTTGATAGCAGTCAGAAGACTAATCCGCCAACGCGACAGCTTTAGAACAAAAGCTCTAAAATGTAATACGAGTTTCAGATGGTCGAAATATAAGAAAGCTCGAAATCAAGTGAATGAGGCAAAGAAACACGCAAAAAATGAGTATATGACCCACTTTGATGAATCTCTTGTTATGAATAATAACCCAAAACAGTTTTGGCATGTTGTTAAAACATTTATGGGTAAAACTTCTAACCAAGGAATCCCGCCTCGCCCATATACAAACATATGTTCTGCGATGACAAAGACAAAGCTGAAATTTTAAATAGTATTTTTGTTGCCAATAATTCATTAGGAATGAAAGTGAAATGTTTACCGAATTTTGTTGAACGAACCGATGAAGTTATCACTGAAATACCGATTAATGAGTAAAAAATTTCTAAAATTTTGAAAGATCTACCAACGAAAAAAGCTTGTGGGTCAGATGGTATTAGTCATCGCATGCTTAAAGAAACACTGATACTGTATGCAAACCATTTAGTATACTATTTCAGAAATCGATAGACCTTTGTCAATTCCCAGATGAATGGAAAAAAAGCGGATGTTATACCTCTTTTCAAAAAAGGTGACCAAAAAGATTGTAATAATTATAGGCCAGTCTCACTTCTGAGCGTTCTCGGTAAAATATTAGAAAAAATTATCCATAATGAATTACTTGAGCATTTACAAGAAAACAACTTGTTGTATGATTATCAGTCTGGGTTCCTTCCTAAACATAGTACTGAATATCAGCTAATTGAAATAGTTCATAGTATTGCAGAAGCACTAGATGAAGGATGTAATACTCCTTTAATAAATGAGTTATCCCATCCATTATTTAGATATCTATTGTAATTGTATGTTATTTATTCTGATGGATGTTCAGAAATTGAGCAGACGACGTACATGCGTAAATATAACAGATGAGGAGAATGAAAATGTTCAGATAATTAAACATGCAATACATCGATCTTCATGGAAATATTGGTACATTTCTTCTCATGAGTAGACTATCCATACCGTATACGGATCCATTGTGCTTTTGATACTTACCTCTTTGATGTTGGTTACTGTAGACAAGTTTTTGAGCTTGTGATCGTGCAAGGCCTCACGGGGTCCGTTATCGGCCCTCTCCTATTTTTGCTCTACATTAACGATATAGCCGATAGTATGGAATCCAAAACATGTCTCTACGCAGATGATACTTGTCTAATGAAGAATAGTCCTGACCTAAATACACTTGAAATTTCACTGAATAATGATATGATTAAGTTAAGCAATTGGTCGAGGCAATGGATGGTGAAATTCAATCCATCAAAAACCAATCTTATGTTTTTTGGAAGTTTCCCTGAAAATACTAGGCCCGTGGTTAAATTCAATGGTGAAGTCCTGGAATACACCACAATCACAAGCATTTAGGCATTGAACTGCAGAGTGATCCCAAATGGAATATGTGTATTGACAACACGTGTAAACGTGCTAATGCGAGACTGTCCCAAATAAGGAAACTTAAATGTATACTAAGCAGAAAGACGTTAGAAACAATGTACTTGACATACGTGAGACCATTTCTCGAATATGCAAGTCCAGTGTGGTTTGGCGCTCCGAATTACCACCTTAAAAACCTTAATGATATTCAGTTAGATTCAGCCAGAATCATGACTGGTTGCACTCGTTCTGTATCAGATTAATGACTGAGGTAGGTTGGGATAGTTTAGAGGACAGAAGAACCATTAAACGGTTATCCACCCTTCACAAGATAATAAATAATAATGCACCTCGTTACTTAAGCACCATCTTGCCCGAACGTTTCAGAGATAGGACCGATCGAGAATCAAAATATGCTTCTGATTTCATTATCATTCGCTGTGACTCTGCAAGGTTAAAATCCACTTTTTTCCCTGTCTGTATAAAGGAATGGAACTCCATTAAATTAACTATTCGCAATCTCGCCCATGATGAATTCGCGAAGCACTTGAAACATATGTACTACGCGGGTACAAGGTTAAAGCCACCTTTGTATTTCACAAATGGGAGTCGTTATTTTAATATTATTCACACGCAACTTCGATGTAAATGTAGTGGCCTACAGTCTGATAAATTACGTAATCATATCTCAGATTCCGCAACATGCTTGTGTGGCTTCCGGGAAGAAAATGCTAATCATTTTTTCTTTGAATGTAACCATTATGCCGAATCTCGGCTAAGACTTAATAATCTTATGCAATATATTATTAACTCTGTAGACATATTTCTTTATGGGAAACCCGAACTAACTTATACGGAGAATAGTGATATTTTTAAGCTATACACTCGTATATTAGAGATTCCGGTAGATTTGAGAGAACCTAACACTTTGCGATACCATTTTACACTTAAAATCTACTTATAATAGAATATATTCTATATGTTTACCCTGTTTCCTATGTAATATATATCCCAGTTATTCCCCTGTTATGGCACTGAATAATCGATACATGCTGTACTATCGTATATTTACTTGTTGCAGCGGAATGAACACACTCAACCCATCTCGTCACTGTACCGAACTTCCGATTCTACTCCACAATTTCCATTCTGTTTAATTTTTTTCATATATTGTTCATTACATGTATGTATATTATATACCTTGTGTTTGTTCGTCTTTAGTGTAAAATTTGTCAGTGTATTATACTAGGGAGAGAAGGGTATTCTAAGTGATTACAACACTTGTCCTCCAATCCCTTTTGTCATAAACCAATTTATGAACAAATAAGATATGTTTAAACTAAACTAAATAGAAATAAATGTAATTATATGCTAATTCAACCAGAAAATAATGATCCAAAATGGAAAGAGTTAAAATTATATATAAACACAGCTGAACTAAACAGAGTAGGGAATATATATGAAGAAACATCCTTGAAATTTTTGGGCATTAATATCGACGAGAATATCACGTTTAAAAAGCATATTTCAACTGTATGCTCTAAGATGGCTCGAGCTATTTATTGTACACGTATCAACAAAGTTAAAAAGTTCTTCCCCGGTGACGCACTGCAAACTCTATGTTACACACTTATCGACATTCATATAGTATAAGTCATTCAGGTATGGGGCCATGCGGCGACCACAAACAAGATATTTGTATTGCAAAAAAGGACGATTAGAACAATAATCAATGCTAGAGACCATAGTCACACAGAACAAAACAAACAAAATTACATTCTAAAATTCAGTGACATTTATACATACCAAACGTCAGTATTCATGCATGACTGGGCTTATAATAGAGCCAGGAACCTTCAAAAACTCATTCGGTATTAAACTAGGAACCAACAGCAGACAGGCAGCCGCAGGAAACATTAGACCAAAAGCAACACCAAGAACATTTTCAGAAAATCTCCCAGAACATTCTTTTATATTATAATGTATTATTGTATAATGTATTGTGAATTAAAATATTATTCTATCATATCTACTACAAATAAACACGGTTAAATATTATGAACAATTGTGTAGACTTCGAATCATTCATTAGATATTGATAAAGGTAAACCCAAACGCCCGCCGACGCCAGCTGATGAGCGGATATACAAATGTGTATTGCTAACTCAGTGGAAGACGAAAGGCATTTTGTTTTCCACTGTGCCAAATATGATAACTTAAGAGAAAAATATCTTCGAAGAACTTAATAATAAAAGTAACGCATTTCCAGGGGCCATAACATCTCAAAATTTCTATACATAATGCGAAACTACCAATCATATCCGATTAATGTGACCAATCGAGCTACCAAAGACGTGATCCGTATATGCCGTAAATTTAGACATTAAATGGACAATACATGGCGTTTACATGAAATAAATTCCGTATTTATGTGATACGTATATGACGTAAATCTAGACATGAAATGGACAATACATGGCGTTTACATAAAATTAAGTTCCAAATTTATGTTATCCGTATATGCTGTAAATCTAGAAATAAAATAGACAATACATGGCGTTTACATGAAATAAATTCCGTATTTATGTGATACGTATATGACATAAATCTAGACAATAAATAGACAATACATGGCGTTTACATGAAATAAATTCCGATTTTATGTGATCTGTATATGACGTAAATCTAGACATGAAATGGACAATACATGGCGCTTACATAAAATTAAGTTCCAAATTTATGTTATCCGTATATGCTGTAAATCTAGACATTAAATGGACAATACATGGCGTTAACATGAAATAAATTCCGTATTTATGTGATACGTATATGACGTAAATATAGACATTAAATAGACAATACATGGCGTTTACATGAAATAAATTCCGTATTTATGTGATACGTATATGACGTAAATCTAGACATTAAATGGACAATACATGGCGTTTACATCAAATAAATTCCGCATTTATGTGATACGTATATGACGTAAATCTAGACATTAAATAGACAATACATGGCGTTTACATGAAATAAATTCCGATTTTATGTGATCTGTATATGACGTAAATCTAGACATGAAATGGACAATACATGGCGTTTACATAAAATTAAGTTCCAAATTTATGTTATCCGTATATGCTGTAAATTTAGACATTAAATGGACAATACATGGCGTTTACATGAAATAAATCCCGTATTTATGTGATACGTATATGACGTAAATCTAGACAATAAATAGACAATACATGGCGTTTACATGAAATAAATTCAGATTTTATGTGATCTGTATATGACGAAAATCTAGACATGAAATGGACAATACATGGCGTTTACATAAAATTAAGTTCCAAATTTATGTTATCCGTATATGCTGTAAATCTAGACATTAAATGGACAATACATGGCGTTTACATGAAATAAATTCCGTATTTATGTGATACGTATATGACGTAAATCTAGACATTAAATAGACAATACATGGCGTTTACATGAAATAAATTCCGATTTTATGAGATCTGTATATGACGTAAATCTATACATGAAATGGACAATACATGGCGTTTACATAAAATTAAGTTCCAAATTTATGTTATCCGTATATGCTGTAAATCTAGACATTAAATGGACAATACATGGCGTTTGCATGAAATTAAATTCCGTATTTATGTGATACGTATATGACGTAAATCTAGACATTAAATAGACAATACATGGCGTTTATATGAAATAAATTCCGTATTTATGTGATACGTATATGCCGTAAATCTAGACATTAAATAGACAATACATGGCGTTTACATGAAATAAATTCCGATTTTATGTGATCTGTATATGACGTAAATCTGGACATGAAATGGACAATACATGGCGTTTACATAAAATTAAGTTTCCAATTTATATAATCCGTATATGCTCTAAATCTAGACATTAAATGGACAATACATGGCGTTTTCATGAAATAAATTCCGATTTTATGTGATCTGTATATGACGTAAATCTAGATATGAAATGGACAATACATGGCGTTTACATAAAATTAAGTTCCAAATTTATGTTATCCGTATATGCTGTAAATCTAGACATTAAATGGACAATACATGGCGTTTGCATGAAATTAAATTCCGTATTTATGTGATACGTATATGACGTAAATCTAGACATTAAATGGGCAATACATGGCGTTTGCATGAAATTAAATTCCGTATTTATGTGATACGTATATGACGTAAATCTAGACATTAAATGGGCAATACATGGCGTTTACATGAAATAAATTTCGTATTTATGTGATACGTATATGCCGTAAATCTAGACATTAAATAGACAATACATGGCGTTTACATGAAATAAATTCCGTATTTTTGTGATACGTATATGACATAAATCTAGACATTAAATAGACAATACCTGGCGTTTACATGAAATAAATTCCGATTTTATGTGATCTGTATATGACGAAAATCTAGACATGAAATGGACAATACATGGCGTTTACATAAAATTAAGTTCCAAATTTATGTTATCCGTATATGCTGTACATCTAGAGATTAAATGGACAATACATGGCGTTTGCATGAAATTAAATTCCGTATTTATGTGATACGTATATGACGTAACTCTAGACATTAAATAGACAATACATGGCGTTTACATGAAATAAATTCCGATTTTATGTGATCTGTATATGACGTAAGTCTAGATATGAAATGGACAATACATGGCGTTTACATAAAATTAAGTTCCAAATTTATGTTATCCGTATATGCTGTAAATCTAGACATTAAATGGACAATACATGGCGTTTGCATGAAATTAAATTCCGTATTTATGTGATACGTATATGACGTAAATCTAGACATTAAATGGGCAATACATGGCGTTTACATGAAATAAATTCCGTATTTATGTGATACGTATATGACGTAAATCTAGACATTAAATAGACAATACATGGCGTTTACATGAAATAAATTCCGTATTTATGTGATACGTATATGCCGTAAATCTAGACATTAAATAGACAATACATGGCGTTTACATGAAATAAATTCCGTATTTATGTGATACGTATATGACGTAAATCTAGACATGAAATGGACAATACATGGCGTTTACATAAAATTAAGTTCCAAATTTATGTTATCCGTATATGCTGTAAATCTAGAAATAAAATAGACAATACATGGCGTTTACATGAAATAAATTCCGCATTTATGTGATACGTATATAACATAAATCTAGACAATAAATAGACAATACATGGCTTTACATGAAATAAATTCCGATTTTATGTGATCTGTATATGACGTAAATCTAGACATGAAATGGACAATACATGGCGCTTACATAAAATTAAGTTCCAAATTTATGTTATCCGTATATGCTGTAAATCTAGACATTAAATGGACAATACATGGCGTTTACATGAAATAAATTCCGTATTTATGTGATACGTATATGACGTAAATCTAGACATTAAATAGACAATACATGGCGTTTACATGAAATAAATTCCGATTTTATGAGATCTGTATATGACGTAAATCTATACATGAAATGGACAATACATGGCGTTTACATAAAATTAAGTTCCAAATTTATGTTATCCGTATATGCTGTAAATCTAGACATTAAATGGACAATACATGGCGTTTGCATGAAATTAAATTCCGTATTTATGTGATACGTATATGACGTAAATCTAGACATTAAATAGACAATACATGGCGTTTATATGAAATAAATTCCGTATTTATGTGATACGTATATGCCGTAAATCTAGACATTCAACAGACAATACATGGCGTTTACATGAAATAAATTCCGATTTTATGTGATCTGTATATGACGAAAATCTAGACATGAAATGGACAATACATGGCGTTTACATAAAATTAAGTTCCAAATTTATGTTATCCGTATATGCTGTACATCTAGACATTAAATGGACAATACATGGCGTTTGCATGAAATTAAATTCCGTATTTATGTGATACGTATATGACGTAACTCTAGACATTAAATAGACAATACATGGCGTTTACATGAAATAAATTCCGATTTTATGTGATCTGTATATGACGTAAGTCTAGATATGAAATGG
The DNA here is from genome assembly GCA_032622095.1 of Siphonodentalium dalli. Taxonomy (NCBI): domain Eukaryota; kingdom Metazoa; phylum Mollusca; class Scaphopoda; order Gadilida; family Siphonodentaliidae; genus Siphonodentalium; species Siphonodentalium dalli. The sequence goes on from CP136061.1 coordinate 7,559,316, forward strand.
ACAATACATGGCGTTTACATAAAATTAAGTTCCAAATTTATGTTATCCGTATATGCTGTAAATCTAGACATTAAATGGACAATACATGGCGTTTGCATGAAATTAAATTCCGTATTTATGTGATACGTATATGACGTAAATCTAGACATTAAATGGGCAATACATGGCGTTTACATGAAATAAATTCCGTATTTATGTGATACGTATATGACGTAAATCTAGACATTAAATAGACAATACATGGCGTTTACATGAAATAAATTCCGTATTTATGTGATACGTATATGCCGTAAATCTAGACATTAAATAGACAATACATGGCGTTTACATGAAATAAATTCCGTATTTATGTGATACGTATATGACGTAAATCTAGACATTAAATATATAATACATGGCGTTTACATGAAATAAATTCCGTATTTATGTGATACGTATATGCCGTAAATCTAGACATTAAATAGACAATACATGGCGTTTACATGAAATAAATTCCGTATTTATGTGATACGTATATGACATAAATCTAGACATTAAATAGACAATACATGGCGTTTACATGAAATAAATTCCGATTTTATGTGATCTGTATATGACGTAAATCTAGACATGAAATGGACAATACATGGCGTTTACATAAAATTAAGTTCCAAATTTATGTTATCCGTATATGCTGTAAATCTAGACATTAAGCGGACAATACATGGCGTTTGCATGAAATTAAATTCCGTATTTATGTGATACGTATATGACGTAAATCTAGACATTAAATGGACAATACATGGCGTTTACATGAAATTAAATTCCGAATTTATGTGATCCGTATATGACGTAAATCTAGACATTAATAGACTATACATGGTGTTTACATGAAATTATATTCCAAATTTATGTGATACGTATATGACGTATATAAATCTAGACATTAAATGGACAATACATGGCGTTTACATGAAATTAAATTCCAGATTTATATGATTCATATATGACGTAAATCTAGACACTAAAGGGGTACTGTACGCCATTTTTAACAAATTCCCAATGATACCAACGATCTAATATCGATAATACATAGAAAATTAAGAAATTTCAGTAAGCGTTCAGGTTAATAGGTTATCTTAAAATCAAAGTTAATAATTTGATATAAATTTCATTTATGGCTTGAGCCATAAATTAAATTACGAATGTCCTTGTACAAGACGTAATCAAAATAATTCACGGATAGTGGATTTCGAAATGCGTGGCACAGATGATCGTGTAAAAAAATATGTTGATACGGCCGTAAGCTCAAGCCACTCACTGACTAGTGACTATACAATGATATAAATGCGTATATGGAACCAGTATGTATATAGTATAACATTTATTTGATACATTTGCTTGAAAACTGTCAAAAAATTACTCGATAACGACAATTGGTAATTTCACATTCCAGCTAATCTGCCATCCGTAACATTACTTCGTACTCAATAGACTTTCAAATAATGGAAATTTGGTTACCTTATTCTACGACTCAGAGACTATAGAAATTTGGTGCAGTTTCAGCGAGATCTATGATTCCTCGACGTCCAAATCGGCCAAAATGTCCTCCCTGTTTGTCTATGAATCCATAAGTTTTATGCACGTGGGGGGTGTTGTCAGAAAAATAAACGGACAACCTATGTCTTTTACAATGGTTGGAGCTTCCTGAAATTTTGCGAAAACCCTGTGCCAATACGTTCTCTTATATATGCGAGTCGACCATAGGTCGCCTCGCATATATAAGAGAATGCATTGGCCTATACATTTTTCATAATTTTTTATCAATTTTTCTTATATTCTTCAACAAATTTATCATTTTTATCATTTTGTCTTACATTCTTTATCAAATTTTATCATTTTTTCTTACATTCTTTAACAATGTTTTATTAATTTTTTCATTATCAATTATAAAAAATAGTATAATTTATTTTAGGCCAATGCATTCTCTTATATATGCGAGGCGACCTATGGTCGAATCGCATGTATAAGAGAATACATTGGCATAGGGGTTTCATGAACCAATTTACCCTTATTTTCACAATATCTTCCGTGTTACTTCTTTCCATGAATATCTGGTGAAATACATGAACCGGTATTTTACAATCGGGGGTCAATAGTCAAACTTTGACAAAAGTCTGCTAAAATAAGGTTGGAAACAGTTTTTTTCTGAATCGCCATCATGTGGCATATTTTCTGGTTGCCACCTGTTGTTATTGCTGCAACAATCCAAACAAATATTGATTGTTATGGAATAAAACGATGTTCATAACGTAGACCTGATGTTTTGCTATCCTTAATAACAGTGTAACGATACCACATAAAGCAATGATGACATCAGTTAGGATTCCTTTTTCATATGTTTCAGATCGCACCAAACTGAATATCGCTCGAGGCAAGAAATCCTGGCAGAGCAGCAGAGGTGGAGGATCAGCTTCCCGCGCTGTTGATGGGAATCGCAGTTCGGACTTTGACTCAGGATCCTGTACACACTCATTGTCTGAGGTCAATCCATGGTGGATCGTTGACTTGGGTGCAATCTACGCCATCAAACGTTTGGTAATCGTCAACAGGGCCGACAATATTGGTAAGTGTTACTCGCTAAACAGTCCTATCAAGGTGGTGTGTGTGAGGGTGTAAGTGAGGGTGAGGGTGTGTGTGTGTGTGTGAGGGTGTGTGCGTGCGTGTTAAACTGTCATATTAAGCCGGGTTGTGTGCTAAACACTCACATTACGGCGATGTGTGTGTGTGCCAACATTCCTATTAAGGCGGATGTGTACTAAACAGTCCTATTAAGGCGGGTGTGTACTAAACTGTCCTATTAAGGCGGATATGTGGTAAACAGTCCTATTAAGGCGGTGTGCTAAACAGTCATATTAAGGCGGATATGTGGTAAACAGTCATATTAAGGCGGATATGTGCTAAACAGTCATGTTAAGGCGGATGTGTGATAAACAGTCATATTAAGGCGGATGTGTGATAAACAGTCATGTTACAACGGGTATGTCTGTACTAAACAGTCCCATTAAGGCGGTGTGCTAAACAGTCCTATTCAGGCGGATGTGTGCTAAACAGTCATATTAAGGCGGATATGTGCTAAACAGTCTTATTAAGGCGGATATGTGCTAAACAGTCATATTAAGGCGGATATGTGCTAAACAGTCTTATTAAGGCGGATATGTGCTAAACAGTCCTATTAAGGCGGGTGTGTGCTAAACAGTCATATTAAGGCGGTGTGCTAAACAGTCATATTAAGGCGAATGTGTACTAAACAGTCATATTAAGGCGGATGTGTGCTAAACAGTCGTATTAAGGCGGATGTTTGCTAAACAGTCCTATTAAGGCGGGTGTGTGCTAAACAGTCCTATTAAGGCGGATATGTGCTAAACAGTCCTATTAAGGCGGATATGTGCTAAACAGTCATATTAAGGCGAATGTGTACTAAACAGTCATATTAAGGCGGATGTGTGCTAAACAGTCATATTAAGGCGGATATGTGCTAAACAGTCCTATTAAGGCGGATGTGTGTGCTAAACAGTCCTATTAAGGCGGATGTGTGCTAAACAGTCCTATTAAGGCGGATGTGGATAAACCGTCCTATTAAGGCGGATATGTGCTAAACAGTCCTATTAAGGCGGATATGTGGTAAACAGTCCTATTCAGGCGGATATGTGCTAAACAGTCATATTAAGGCGGATATGTGCTAAACAGTCCTATTCAGGCGGATATGTGCTAAACAGTCATATTAAGGCGGATGTGTGCTAAACAGTCCTATTACGGCGGGTGTGTGCTAAACAGTCCTATTAAAGCGGGTTTGTGCTAAACAGTCCTAGTAAGGCGGATATGTGCTAAACAGTCCTATTCAGGCAGATAAGTGCTAAACAGTCATATTAAGGCGGATATGTGCTAAACAGTCATATTAAGGCGGATATGTGCTAAACAGTCATATTCAGGCGGATGTGTGCTAAACAGTCCTATTAAGGCGGGTGTGTGCTAAACAGTCCTATTAAGGCGGATATGTGCTAAACAGTCATATTAAGGCGGATGTGTGATAAACAGTACTATTAAGGCGGGTGTGTGCTAAACAGTCCTATTAAGGCGGATATGTGCTAAACAGTCCTATTCAGGCGGATGTGCGACAAACAGTCATATTAAGGCGGATGTGTGCTAAACAGTCCTATTAAGGCGGATGTGTGCTAAACAGTCCTATTCAGGCGGATGTGTGTTAAACAGTCCTATTCAGGCGGGTGTGTGCTAAACAGTCCTATTCAGGTGGATATGTGCTAAACAGTCCTATTAAGGCGGGTGTGTACTAAACAGTCATATTAAGGCGGTTGTGTGGTAAACAGTCCTATTAAGGTGGATCAGTCATATTAAGGCGAGTATGTGGTAAACAGTCATATTGAGGCGGTGTGTGCTAAACAGTCTTATTAAGGCGGGTGTGTGCTAAACAGTCTTATTAAGGCGGGTGTGTGGTAAACAGTCCTATTAAGGCGGATCAGTCTTATTAAGGCGGGTATGTGGTAAACAGTCCTATTGAGGCGGGTGTGTACTAAACAGTCTTATTAAGGCAGGTGTGTGCTAAACAGTCCTATTACGGCAGTGTGTGCTAAACAGTCATATTAAAGCGGGTGTGTGCTAAACAGTCCTATTAAGGCGGATGTGTGCTAAACAGTCATATTAAGGCGGGTATGTGGTAGACAGTCATATTAAGGCGGGTGTGGGCTAAACAGTCATATTAAGGCGGGTGTGTGCTAAACAGTCATATTAAGGCGGGTGTGTGCTAAACAGTCATATTAAGGCGGGTATGTGGTAGACAGTCATATTAAGGCGGATATGTTCTAAACAGTCTTATTAAGGCGAGTGTGTGCTAAAAAGTCCTATTCAGGCGGATATGTGCTAAACAGTCCTATTAAGGCGGATGTGTGATAAACCGTCCTATTAAGGCGGTTGTGTGCTAAACAGTCCTATTAAGTCGGGTGTGTGCTAAACAGTCATATAGAGGCGGATATGTGCTAAACAGCCCTATTAAGGCGGATATGTGCTAAACAGTCCTATTCAGGCGGATATGTGATAAACATTCATATTAAGGCGGATGTGTGCTAAACAGTCCTATTAAGGCGGATATGTGCTAAACATTCATATTAAGGCGGGTGTGTGCTAAACAGTCATATTAAGGCGGATATGTGCTAAACAGTCATATTAAGGCGAATATGTGCTAAACAGTCCTATTCAGGCGGATATGTGCCAAAAAGTCCTATTAAGGCGGATATGTGCTAAACATTCATATTAAGGCGGATGTGTGCTAAACAGTCCTATTAAGGCGGATATGTGCTAACAGTCCTATTAAGGCGGATGTGTGCTAAACAGTCATATTAAGGCGGGTGTGTGCTAAACAGTCCTATTAAGGCGGGTGTGTGCTAAACAGTTATATTAAGGCGGATATGTGCTAAACAGTCATATTAAGGCGGATATGTGCTAAACAGTCCTATTCAGGCGGATATGTGCTAAACAGTCATATTAAGGCGGGTGTGTGCTAAACAGTCCTATTAAGGCGGGTGTGTGCTAAACAGTCCTATTAAGGCGGGTGTGTGCTAAACAGTCATATTAAGGCGGATATGTGCTAAACAGACCTATTAAGGTTGATATGTGCTAAACAGCCCTATTACGGCGGATATGCGTTAAACAGTCCTATTCAGGCGGATATGTGCTAAACAGTCCTATTAAGGCGGATATGTGCTAAACAGTCATATTAAGGTGGTGTGTGCTAAACAGTCATATTAAGGCGGGTGTGTACTAAACAGTCCTATTAAGGTGGGTGTGTGCTAAACAGTCATATTAAGGCGGTGTGCTAAACAGTCCTATTAAGGCGGTGTGCGCTAAACAGTCATATTAAGGCGGGTGTGTGCTAAACAGTCCTATTAAGGTGGATATGTGCTAAACAGTCATATTAAGGCGGGTGTGTACTAAACAGTCCTATTAAGGTGGGTGTGTGCTAAACAGTCATATTAAGGCGGTGTGCTAAACAGTCCTATTAAGGCGGTGTGCGCTAAACAGTCATATTAAGGCGGGTATGTGCTAAACAGTCCTATTTAGGCGGGGTGTGTGCTAAACAGTCATATTAAGGCGGGTGTGTGCTAAACAGTCATATTAAGGCGGATATGTGCTAAACAGTCATATTAAGGCGGGTGTGTGCTAAACAGTCATATTACGACGGGTATGTGCTAAACAGTCCTATTAATGCGGGTGTGTGTATTAAACAGTCATATTAAGGCGGACGTGTACTAAACAGTCATATTACGACGGGTATGTGTGTACTAAACAGTCCTATTAAGGCTGTGTGTGCTAAACAGTCCTATTAAGGCGGGTGTGTGCTAAACAGTCATATTAAGGCGGATATGTGCTAAACAGTCATATTAAGGCGGATATGTGCTAAACAGTCTTATATTTAAGGCGGGTGTGTGCTAAACATTCCTATTAAGGCGGGTGTGTACTAAACAGTCATATTAAGGCGGTTGTGTGGTAAACAGTCCTATTAAGGTGGATCAGTCATATTAAGGCGAGTATGTGGTAAACAGTCATATTGAGGCGGTGTGTGCTAAACAGTCTTATTAAGGCGGGTGTGTGCTAAACAGTCTTATTAAGGCGGGTGTGTGGTAAACAGTCCTATTAAGGCGGATCAGTCTTATTAAGGCGGGTATGTGGTAAACAGTCCTATTGAGGCGGGTGTGTACTAAACAGTCTTATTAAGGCAGGTGTGTGCTAAACAGTCCTATTAAGGCAGTGTGTGCTAAACAGTCATATTAAAGCGGGTGTGTGCTAAACAGTCCTATTAAGGCGGATGTGTGCTAAACAGTCATATTAAGGCGGGTATGTGGTAGACAGTCATATTAAGGCGGGTGTGGGCTAAACAGTCATATTAAGGCGGGTGTGTGCTAAACAGTCATATTAAGGCGGGTGTGGCTAAACAGTCATATTAAGGCGGGTATGTGGTAGACAGTCATATTAAGGCGGATATGTTCTAAACAGTCTTATTAAGGCGAGTGTGTGCTAAAAAGTCCTATTCAGGCGATATGTGCTAAACAGTCCTATTAAGGCGGATGTGTGATAAACCGTCCTATTAAGGCGGTTGTGTGCTAAACAGTCCTATTAAGTCGGGTGTGTGCTAAACAGTCATATAGAGGCGGATATGTGCTAAACAGCCCTATTAAGGCGGATATGTGCTAAAACAGTCCTATTCAGGCGGATATGTGATAAACATTCATATTAAGGGCGGATGTGTGCTAAACAGTCCTATTAAGGCGGATATGTGCTAAACATTCATATTAAGGCGGGGTGTGTGCTAAACAGTCATATTAAGGCGGATATGTGCTAAACAGTCATATTAAGGCGAATATGTGCTAAAACAGTCCTATTCAGGCGGATATGTGCCAAAAAGTCCTATTAAGGTGGATATGTGCTAAACATTCATATTAAGGGCGGATGTGTGCTAAACAGTCCTATTAAGGCGGATATGTGCTAAACAGGCATATTAAGGCGGATATGTGCTAAACAGTCCCTATTAAGGCGGATATGTGCTAACAGTCCTATTAAGGCGGATGTGTGCTAAACAGTCATATTAAGGCGGGTGTGTGCTAAACAGTCCTATTAAGGCGGGTGTGTGCTAAACAGTCATATTAAGGCGGATATGTGCTAAACAGTCATATTAAGGCGGATATGTGCTAAACAGTCCTATTCAGGCGGATATGTGCTAAAACAGTCATATTAAGGCGGGGTGTGTGCTAAACAGTCCTATTAAGGCGGGTGTGTGCTAAACAGTCCTATTAAGGCGGGTGTGTGCTAAACAGTCATATTAAGGCGGATATGTGCTAAACAGACCTATTAAGGTTGATATGTGCTAAACAGCCCTATTACGGCGGATATGCGTTAAACAGTCCTATTCAGGCGGATATGTGCTAAACAGTCCTATTAAGGCGGATATGTGCTAAACAGTCATATTAAGGCGGTGTGTGCTAAACAGTCATATTAAGGCGGGTGTGTACTAAACAGTCCTATTAAGGTGGGTGTGTGCTAAACAGTCATATTAAGGCGGTGTGCTAAACAGTCCTATTAAGGCGGTGTGCGCTAAACAGTCATATTAAGGCGGGTGTGTGCTAAACAGGTCCTATTAAGGGCGGTGTGTGCTAAACAGTCATATTAAGGCGGGTGTGTACTAAACAGTCCTATTAAGGTGGGTGTGTGCTAAACAGTCATATTAAGGCGGTGTGCTTAACAGTCCTATTAAGGCGGTGTGCGCTAAACAGTCATATTAAGGCGGGTATGTGCTAAACAGTCCTATTTAGGCGGGTGTGTGCTAAACAGTCATATTAAGGCGGGGTGTGTGCTAAACAGTCATATTAAGGCGGATATGTGCTAAACAGTCATATTAAGGCGGGTGTGTGCTAACAGTCATATTACGACGGGTATGTGCTAAAACAGGTCCTATTAATGCGGGTGTGTGTATTAAACAGTCACATTAAGGCGGACGTGTACTAAACAGTCATATTACGACGGGTATGTGTGTACTAAACAGTCCTATTAAGGCTGTGTGTGCTAAACAGTCCTATTAAGGCGGGTGTGTGCTAAAACAGTCATATTAAGGCGGATATGTGCTAAACAGTCATATTAAGGCGGATATGTGCTAAACAGTCTTATATTTAAGGCGGGTGTGTGCTAAACATTCCTATTAAGGCGGGTGTGTGCTAAACATTCCTATTAAGGCGATGTGTGCTAAACAGTACTATTAAGGCGGGTGTGTACTAAACAGTCATATTAAGGCTGTGTGTGCTAAACAGTCATATTAAGGCGGGTGTGTGCTAAACAGTATATTATGACGGATTTGTGTGCTAAACAGTAATATTACGACGATGCACTAAACAGTCATATTAAGGCGGTTGTGTTCTAAACAGTCCTATTAAGGCGGATATGTGCTAAACAGTCATATTAAGGCGAGTATGTGGTAAACAGTCATATTAAGGCGGGTGTGTTCTAAACAGTCCTATTATGGCGTATATGTGCTAAACAGTCCTATTAAGGCGGATGTGTGTTAAACAGTCTTATTAATGCGGATGTGTGTGCTATACAGTCATATTAAGGCGGATGTGTGCTAAACAGTCCTATTAAGGCGGATGTGTGATAATCCGTCCTATTAAGGCCGGTGTGTGCTAAACAGTCCTATTAGTGCGGGGTGTGTGCTAAACAGTCCTATTAAGGCGGATATGTGCTAAACAGTCCTATTAAGGCGGATGGATATGTGCTAAACAGTCCTATTCAGGCGGATATGTGCTAAACAGTCATATTAAGGCGGATGTGTGATAAACCGTCCTATTAAGGCTGGTGTGTGCTAAACAGTCCTATTAAGGCGGGTGTGTGCTAAACAGTCCTATTAAGTCGCATATGTGCTAACAGTCCTATTAAGGCGGATATATGCTAAACAGTCCTATTAAGGCGGATATTCGCTAAACATTCTATTCAGGCGCATATGTGCTAAACAGTCATATTAAGGCGGATATGTGCTAAACAGTCATATTAAGGCGGGTGTGTGCTAAACAGTCCTATTAAGGCGGGTGTGTACTAAACAGTCCTATTAAGGCGGTGTGTGCTAAACAGTCATATTAAGGCGGGTGTGCTAAACAGTCATGTTAAGGCGGTGTGCGCTAAACAGTCATATTAAGGGCGGGTGTGTGCTAAACAGTCCTATGAAGGTGAATATGTGCTAAACCGTCCTATTAAGGCGGTGTGCCAAACAGTCATATTAAGGCGGGTGTGTGTGCTAAACAGTCATATTAAGAGGCGGGTGTGTGCTAAACAGTCATATTAAGGCAGATATGTGCCTAAACAGTCATATTAAGGCGGGTGTGTGCTAAACAGTCATATTACGACGGGTATGTGCCAAACAGTCATATTAAGGCGGTGTGTGCTAAACAGTCATATTAAGGCGGGGTGTGTGCTAAACAGAGGTCTTAATTAAGGCGGGTGTGTGGTAAACAGTCCTATTAAGGCGGATCAGTCATATTAAGGCGGTATGTGGTAAACAGTCCTATTGAGGCGGGTGTGTACTAAACAGTCTTATTAAGGCAGGTGTGTGCTAAAGAGTCATATTAAGGCAGTGTGTGCTAAACAGTCATATTAAAGCGGGTGTGTGCTAAACAGTCCTATTAAGGCGGATGTGTGCTAAACAGTCATATTAAGGCGGGGTTATGTGGTAGACAGTCATATTAAGGCGGGTGTGGGCTAAACAGTCATATTAAGGCGGGTGTGTGCTAAAACAGTCATATTAAGGCGGGTGTGTGCTAAACAGTCATATTAAGGCGGGTATGTGGTAGACAGTCATATTAAGGCGGATATGTTCTAAACAGTCTTATTAAGGCGAGTGTGTGCTAAAAAGTCCTATTAAGGCGGATATGTGCTAAAAAGTCCTATTAAGGCGGATATGTGCTAAACAGTCCTATTAAGGCGGATGTGTGATAAACCGTCCTATTAAGGCGGTTGTGTGCTAAACAGTCCTATTAAGTCGGGTGTGTGCTAAACAGTCATATAGAGGCGGATATGTGCTAAACAGCCCTATTAAGGCGGATATGTGCTAAACAGTCCTATTCAGGCGGATATGTGATAAACATTCATATTAAGGCGGATGTGTGCTAAACAGTCCTATTAAGGCGGATATGTGCTAAACATTCATATTAAGGCGGGTGTGTGCTAAACAGTCATATTACGGCGGATATGTGCTAAACAGTCATATTAAGGCGAATATGTGCTAAACAGTCCTATTCAGGGCGGGTGTGTACTAAAAAGTCCTATTAAGGCGGATATGTGCTAAACATTCATATTAAGGCGGATATGTGCTAAACAGTCCTATTAAGGCGGATATGTGCTAAACAGGCATATTAAGGCGGATATGTGCTAAACATTCATATTAAGGCGGATGTGTGCTAACAGTTCTATTAAGGCGGATGTGTGCTAAACAGTCATATTAAGGCGGGTGTGTGCTAAACAGTCCTATTAAGGCGGGTGTGTGCTAAACAGTCATATTAAGGCGGATATGTGCTAAACAGTCATATTAAGGCGGATATGTGCTAAACAGTCCTATTCAGCGCGGATATGTGCTAAACAGTCATATTAAGGCGGGTGTGTGCTAAACAGTCCTATTAAGGCGGGTGTGTGCTAAACAGTCCTATTAAGGCGGGTGTGTGCTAAACAGTCATATTAAGGCGGATATGTGCTAAACAGACCTATTAAGGTTGATATGTGCTAAACAGCCCTATTACGGCGGATATGCGCTAAACAGTCCTATTCAGGCGGATATGTGCTAAACAGTCCTATTAAGGCGGATATGTGCTATAAACAGCCCTATTACGGCGGATATGCGCTAACAGTCCTATTCAGGCGGATATGTGCTAAACAGTCCTATTAAGGCGGATATGTGCTAAACAGTCATATTAAGGCGGTGTGTGCTAAACAGTCATATTAAGGGGGGTGTGTACTAAACAGTCCTATTAAGGTGGGTGTGTGCTAAACAGTCATATTAGGCGGTGTGCTAAACAGTCCTATTAAGGCGGTGTGCGCTAAACAGTCATATTAAGGCGGGTGTGTGCTAAACAGTCCTATTAAGGTGGATATGTGCTAAACAGTCATATTAAGGCGGGCGTGTACTAAACAGTCCTATTAAGGTGGGTGTGTGCTAAACAGTCATATTAAAGGCGGTGTGCTAAACAGTCCTATTAAGGCGATGTGCGCTAAACAGTCATATAAAGGCGGGTATGTGCTAAACAGTCCTATTTAGGCGGGTGTGTGCTAAACAGTCATATTAAGGGCGGGTGTGTGTATTAAACAGTCATATTAAGTGCGGACGTGTACTAAACAGTCATATTACGACGGGTATGTGTGTACTAAACAGTCCTATTAAGGCTGTGTGTGCTAAACAGTCCTATTAAGGCGGGTGTGTGCTAAACAGTCATATTAAGGCGGATATGTGTTAAACAGTCATATTAAGGCGGATATGTGCTAAACAGTCTTATATTTAAGGCGGGTGTGTGCTAAACATTTCCTATTAAGGCGGGTGTGTGCTAAACATTCCTATTAAGGCGATGTGTGCTAAACAGTACTATTAAGGCGGGTGTGTACTAAACAGTCATATTAAGGCTGTGTGTGCTAAACAGTCTATTAAGGCGGGGTGTGTGCTAAACAGTAATATTATGACGGATTTGTGTGCTAAACAGTAATATTACGACGATGCACTAAACAGTCATATTAAGGCGGTTGTGTTCTAAACAGTCCTATTAAGGCGGATATGTGCTAAACAGTCATATTAAGGCGAGTATGTTGTAAACAGTCATATTAAGGCGGGTGTGTTCTAAACAGTCCTATTATGGTGTATATGTGCTAAACAGTCCTATTAAGGCGGATGTGTGTTAAACAGTCTTATTAATGCGGATGTGTGTGCTATACAGTCCTATTAAGGCGGATGTGTGCTAAACAGTCCTATTAAGGCGGATGTGTGATAATCCGTCCTATTAAGGCCGGTGTGTGCTAAACAGTCCTATTAGTGCGGGTGTGTGCTAAACAGTCCTATTAAGGCGGATATGTGCTAAACAGTCCTATTAAGGCGGATGGATATGTGCTAAACAGTCCTATTCAGGCGGATATGTGCTAAACAGTCATATTAAGGCGGATGTGTGATAAACCGTCCTATTAAGGATGGTGTGTGCTAAACAGTCCTATTAAGGCGGGTGTGTGCTAAACAGTCCTATTAAGTCGCATATGTGCTAAACAGTCCTATTAAGGCGGATATATGCTAAACAGTCCTATTAAGGCGGATATTCGCTGAACATTCCTATTCAGGCGCATATGTGCTAAACAGTCATATTAAGGCGGATATGTGCTAAACAGTCATATTAAGGCGGGTGTGTGCTAAACAGTCCTATTAAGGCGGGTGTGTACTAAATAGTCCTATTAAGGCGGTGTGTGCTAAACAGTCATATTAAGGCGGGTGTGCTAAACAGTCATGTTAAGGCGGCTTGCGCTAAACAGTCATATTAAGGCGGGTGTGTGCTAAACAGTCCTATGAAGGTGAATATGTGCTAAACCGTCCTATTAAGGCGGTGTGCCAAACAGTCATATTAAGGCGGGTGTGCGCTAAACAGTCATATTAAGGCGGGTGTGTGCTAAACAGTCATATTAAGGCGGATATGTGCTAAACAGTCATATTAAGGCGGATATGTGCTAAACAGTCCTATTCAGGCGGATATGTGCTAAACAGTCATATTAAGGCGGGTGTGTGCTAAACAGTCCTATTAAGGCGGGTAGTGTGCTAAACAGTCCTATTAAGGCGGGTGTGTGCTAAACAGTCATATTAAGGCGGATATGTGCTAAACAGACCTATTAAGGTTGATATGTGCTAAACAGCCCTTATTACGGCGGATATGCGCTAAACAGTCCTATTAAGGCGGATATGTGCTAAACAGTCATATTAAGGCGGTGTGTGCTAAACAGTCATATTAAGGCGGGTGTGTACTAAACAGTCCTATTAAGGTGGGTGTGTGCTAAACAGTCATATTAAGGCGGTGTGCTGAACAGTCCTATTAAGGCGGTGTGCGCTAAACAGTCATATTAAGGCGGGTGTGTGCTAAACAGTCCTATTAAGGTGGATATGTGCTAAACAGTCATATTAAGGCGGGTGTGTACTAAACAGTCCTATTAAGGTGGGTGTGTGCTAAACAGTCATATTAAGGCGGTGTGCTAAACAGTCCTATTAAGGCGGTGTGCGCTAAACAGTCATATTAAGGCGGGTATGTGCTAAACAGTCCTATTTAGGCGGGTGTGTGCTAAACAGTCATATTAAGGCGGGTGTGTGCTAAACAGTCATATTAAGGCGGATATGTGCTAAACAGTCATATTAAGGCGGGTGTGTGCTAAACAGTCATATTACGACGGGTATGTGCTAAACAGTCCTATTAAGGCGGGTGTGTGTATTAAACAGTCATATTAAGGCGGACGTGTACTAAACAGTCATATTACGACGGGTATGTGTGTACTAAACAGTCCTATTAAGGCTGTGTGTGCTAAACAGTCCTATTAAGGCGGGTGTGTGCTAAACAGTCATATTAAGGCGGATATGTGCTAAACAGTCATATTAAGGCGGATATGTGCTAAACAGTCTTATATTTAAGGCGGGTGTGTGCTAAACATTCCTATTAAAGCGGGTGTGTGCTAAACATTCCTATTAAGGCGATGTGTGCTAAACAGTACTATTAAGGCGGGTGTGTACCAAACAGTCATATTAAGGCTGTGTGTGCTAAACAGTCATATTAAGGCGGGTGTGTGCTAAACAGTAATATTATGACGGATTTGTGTGCTAAACAGTAATATTACGACGATGCACTAAACAGTCATATTAAGGCGGTTGTGTTCTAAACAGTCCTATTAAGGCGGATATGTGCTAAACAGTCATATTAAGGCGAGTATGTGGTAAACAGTCATATTAAGGCGGGTGTGTTCTAAACAGTCCTATTATGGCGTATATGTGCTAAACAGTCCTTTTAAGGCGGATGTGTGTTAAACAGTCTTATTAATGCGGATGTGTGTGCTATACAGTCCTATTAATGCGGATGTGTGCTAAACAGTCCTATTAAGGCGGATGTGTGATAATCCGTCCTATTAAGGCCGGTGTGTGCTAAACAGTCCTATTAGTGCGGGTGTGTGCTAAACAGTCCTATTAAGGCGGATATGTGCTAAACAGTCCTATTAAGGCGGATAGATATGTGCTAAACAGTCCTATTCAGGCGGATATGTGCTAAACAGTCATATTAAGGCGGATGTGTGATAAACCGTCCTATTAAGGCTGGTGTGTGCTAAACAGTCATATTAAGGCGGGTGTGTGCTAAACAGTCCTATTAAGTCGCATATGTGCTAACAGTCCTATTAAGGCGGATATATGCTAAACAGTCCTATTAAGGGCGGATATTCGCTAAACATTCCTATTCAGGCGCATATGTGCTAAACAGTCATATTAAGGCGGATATGTGCTAAACAGTCATATTAAGGCGGGTGTGTGCTAAACAGTCCTATTAAGGGCGGGTGTGTACTAAACAGTCCTATTAAGGCGGTGTGTGCTAAACAGTCATATTAAGGCGGGTGTGCTAAACAGTCATGTTAAGGCGGGTGTGCGCTAAACAGTCATATTAAGGCGGGTGTGTGCTAAACAGTCCTATGAAGGTGAATATGAGCAAAACCGTCCTATTAAGGCGGTGTGCCAAACAGCATATTAAGGCGGGTGTGTGCTAAACAGTCATATTAAGGCGGGTGTGTGCTAAACAGTCATATTAAGGCAGATATGTGCTAAACAGTCATATTAAGGCGGGTGTGTGCTAAACAGTCATATTACGACGGGTATGTGCCAAACAGTCATATTAAGGCGGTGTGTGCTAAACAGTCATATTAAGGCGGGGTGTGTGCTAAACAGTCTTATTAAGGCGGGTGTGTGGTAAACAGTCCTATTAAGGCGGATCAGTCATATTAAGGCGGGGTATGTGGTAAACAGTCCTATTGAGGCGGGTGTGTACTAAACAGTCTTATTAAGGCAGGTGTGTGCTAAACAGTCCAATTAAGGCAGTGTGTGCTAAACAGTCATATTAAAGCGGGTGTGTGCTAAACAGTCCTATTAAGGCGGATGTGTGCTAAACAGTCATATTAAGGCGGGTATGTGGTAGACAGTCATATTAAGGCGGGTGTGTGCTAAACAGTCATATTAAGGCGGGTGTGTGCTAAACAGTCATATTAAGGCGGGTATGTGGTAGACAGTCATATTAAGGCGGATATGTTCTAAACAGTCTTATTAAGGCGAGTGTGTGCTAAAAAAGTCCTATTATGGCGGATATGTGCTAAACAGTCCTATTAAGGCGGATATGTGCTAAACAGTCCTATTAAGCGGATGTGTGATAAACCGTCCTATTAAGGCGGTTGTGTGCTAAACAGTCCTATTAAGTCGGGTGTGTGCTAAACAGTCATATAGAGGCGGATATGTGCTAAACAGCCCTATTAAGGCGGATATGTGCTAAACAGTCCTATTCAGGCGGATATGTGATAAACATTCATATTAAGGCGGATGTGTGCTAAACAGTCTATTAAGGCGGATATGTGCTAAACATTCATATTAAGGCGGGTGTGTGCTAAACAGTCATATTAAGGCGGATATGTGCTAAACAGTCATATTAAGGCGAATATGTGCTAAACAGTCCTATTCAGGCGGATATGTGCCAAAAAGTCCTATTAAGGCGGATATGTGCTAAACATTCATATTAAGGCGGATGTGTGCTAAACAGTCCTATTAAGGTGGATATGTGCTAAACAGGCATATTAAGGCGGATATGTGCTAAACAGTCCTATTAAGGCGGATATGTGCTAACAGTCCTATTAAGGCGGATGTGTGCTAAACAGTCATATTAAGGCGGGTGTGTGCTAAACAGTCCTATTAAGGCGGGTGTGTGCTAAACAGTCATATTAAGGCGGATATGTGCTAAACAGTCATATTAAGGCGGATATGTGCTAAACAGTCCTATTCAGGCGGATATGTGCTAAACAGTCATATTAAGGCGGGTGTGTGCTAAACAGTCCTATTAAGGCCGGTGTGTGCTAAACAGTCCTATTAAGGCGGGTGTGTGCTAAACAGTCATATTAAGGCGGATATGTGCTAAACAGACCTATTAAGGTTGATATGTGCTAAACAGCCCTATTACGGCGGATATGCGCTAAACAGTCCTATTCAGGCGGATATGTGCTAAACAGTCCTATTAAGGCGGATATGTGCTAAACAGTCATATTAAGGCGGTTTGTGCTAAACAGTCATACTAAGGCGGGTGTGTACTAAACAGTCCTATTAAGGTGGGTGTGTGCTAAACAGTCATATTAAGGCGGTGTGCTAAACAGTCCTATTAAGGCGGTGTGCGCTAAACAGTCATATTAAGGCGGGTGTGTGCTAAACAGTCCTATTAAGGTGGATATGTGCTAAACAGTCATATTAAGGCGGGTGTGTACTAAACAGTCCTATTAAGGTGGGTGTGTGCTAAACAGTCATATTAAGGCGGTGTGCTAAACAGTCCTATTAAGGCGGTGTGCGCTAAACAGTCATATTAAGGCGGGTATGTGCTAAACAGTCCTATTTAGGCGGGTGTGTGCTAAACAGTCATATTAAGGCGGGTGTGTGCTAAACAGTCATATTAAGGCGGATATGTGCTAAACAGTCATATTAAGGCGGGTGTGTGCTAAACAGTCATATTACGACGGGTATGTGCTAAACAGTCCTATTAAGGCGGGTGTGTGTATTAAACAGTCATATTAAGGCGGACGTGTACTAAACAGTCATATTACGACGGGTATGTGTGTACTAAACAGTCCTATTAAGGCTGTGTGTGCTAAACAGTCCTATTAAGGCGGGTGTGTGCTAAACAGTCATATTAAGGCGGATATGTGCTAAACAGTCATATTAAGGCGGATATGTGCTAAACAGTCTTATATTTAAGGCGGGTGTGTGCTAAACATTCCTATTAAGGCGGGTGTGTGCTAAACATTCCTATTAAGGCGATGTGTGCTAAACAGTACTATTAAGGCGGGTGTGTACTAAACAGTCATATTAAGGCTGTGTGTGCTAAACAGTCATATTAAGGCGGGTGTGTGCTAAACAGTAATATTATGACGGATTTGTGTGCTAAACAGTAATATTACGACGATGCACTAAACAGTCATATTAAGGCGGTTGTGTTCTAAACAGTCCTATTAAGGCGGATATGTGCTAAACAGTCATATTAAGGCGAGTATGTGGTAAACAGTCATATTAAGGCGGGTGTGTTCTAAACAGTCCTATTATGGCGTATATGTGCTAAACAGTCCTATTAAGGCGGATGTGTGTTAAACAGTCTTATTAATGCGGATGTGTGTGCTATACAGTCCTATTAAGGCGGATGTGTGCTAAACAGTCCTATTAAGGCGGATATGTGATAATCCGTCCTATTAAGGCCGGTGTGTGCTAAATAGTCCTATTAGTGCGGGTGTGTGCTAAACAGTCCTATTAAGGCGGATATGTGCTAAACAGTCCTATTAAGGCGGATGGATATGTGCTAAACAGTCCTATTCAGGCGGATATGTGCTAAACAGTCGTATTAAGGCGGATGTGTGATAAACCGTCCTATTAAGGCTGGTGTGTGCTAAACAGTCCTATTAAGGCGGGTGTGTGCTAAACAGTCCTATTAAGTCGCATATGTGCTAAACAGTCCTATTAAGGCGGACATATGCTAAACAGTCCTATTAAGGCGGATATTCGCTAAACATTCCTATTCAGGCGCATATGTGCTAAACTGTCATATTAAGGCGGATATGTGCTAAACAGTCATATTAAGGCGGGTGTGTGCTAAACAGTCCTATTAAGGCGGGTGTGTACTAAACAGTCATATTAAGGCGGTGTGTGCTAAACAGTCATATTAAGGCGGGTGTGCTAAACAGTCATGTTAAGGCGGTGTGCGCTAAACAGTCATATTAAGGCGGGTGTGTGCTAAACAGTCCTATGAAGGTGAACATGTGCTAAACCGTCCTATTAATGCGGTGTGCCAAACAGTCATATTAAGGCGGGTGTGTGCTAAACAGTCATATTAAGGCGGGTGTGTGCTAAACAGTCATATTAAGGCAGATATGTGCTAAACAGTCATATTAAGGCGGGTGTGTGCTAAACAGTCATATTACGACGGGTATGTGCCAAACAGTCATATTAAGGCGGTGTGTGCTAAACAGTCATATTAAGGCGGGTGTGTGCTAAACAGTCATATTAAGGCAGATATGTGCTAAACAGTCATATTAAGGCGGGTGTGTGCTAAACAGTCATATTAAGGCGGATATGTGCTAAACAGTCATATTAAGGCTGTGTGTGCTAAACAGTCCTATTAGGGCGGGTGTGTGCTAAACAGTCCTATTAGGGCGGGTGTGTGCTAAACAGTAATTTTACGACAATAGTTGGTGATCCTGAAGTTCTAGTTGTGATTCAGTTTGGTCCAGTTGGGAGGTAATGGGCAATTATATATCGGGGAGGGGTGTGCAGTTAGAAATGTCAAGGTGGACGCCCCGACATCCCCTTCAGAATCCAAGTCTTCTCCGTATTTATACCCAACAATCAAACAACAGATCAGTGATCTGTGTTCCATGTCCCTACATTGCTCGGATAGTCATGATTTAAATTGAGCATATGTTTCGTTTCACTTTTCCACTATAGTATGATAATGGTAACGTGGAATTTCATCAGGAACGGCGTATTAAATAGATGGGCATAATATATGCCTATTTTAAATGTGAATGGCCTGATTTGTCGAGGCCAGTAGCACCATTTCCATGGCCATGCACGGTATGTGCCAATTGTATATACAGCAGATTACATGCCACTTTAATCATTATTCTGAGCCCGGAAGTTATAGATTCCATCAATTTAGATCGGGTGACTTTTGCTGCTAATTTATTAGAGCAATTGTATCAGTCATAGTTTGAACAAACATAGTATATGCCTATTTTGTGCATTTAATATGCATAATTATTTTGTATTTGCATATTATATGCAACTTTGAATTGCATGACATGTCTGGGGCAGCGCTTTCAAAGGTAGACACGTTAAGTGTGAAGTCTATAAGTTTTGTTACAGGCTATATACACTGAGTGCACCCTGTAATCTGAATAGAACTGGTTTAAACTGGTCCAAACTGTTACATGGTAGATTCACACATGTAGGAACATAGAACATAGACCACTGTATGGTATGTTGCTAGATTGTTGGGTATACCCCACACCAAAAAATTCAAAATATTTCAGCAAATTCCGATTCTGTCGGTTATGAAACTTTTGGCAGTTTAAACCCTTTTGTTTCCCTAAAGTTCGTTGGTTTCGGCGATAGAATCCCATCCATTGTACATTTATGGGTCTTGGCTGACGTGAAATCGATGTCTTTTATCTTTTTGTATTCTGCTTTTCCCTTTAATCCAGGAGGAAGCCAGTAAGCCTTCTCTTGGGTTACTGTCTTTCTTTCTCGAGATTTAACTGTTGCCTCGATCGCGAACAAAATTGCTCCAACGTGAGTGCATGCTTCTCCGGCCCTGCCATGCAGTCGCTATGTGCCGCAAGAATCTCGCCGTCTTTTTCGGAAATAATCCATGGTCGAAGAGCAGTCTTGCTAATACTTTGTGAATGAAGTACCCGACCGGCGACGATCAATCTCTGTCCGACAGTTTTCGAACGGATATCGGTTACCCAACCGCAAACGAACTGATTATATACCTCAAGTCCCATGTAACTTTTTAATTCCTTCGATGTGTAGGCACTTTTCGTGTACAACATGTAATTGACAATGTCCGGATAGGTAACGTTTGGCAAGAGTTCCGAGTCAACATTCCATTCTGTTTTAGGTAAAACATACGGATCGATGTTGTCAATAAGTGATATTTTTGATAAATATCGCTCCTATAGTCGGCTTGTCTTATGTTTCGATGTATTTCTTGTTCATGTTTGTTAACTGTGTTGGCAAATATTGCAATTAAACCCCGTGCAGCCATAGCCAGAGGTTAAATAGGTTTCTTAATTACTGGTAATCCTATTAACTCAGCGCTTGTTTATAGCTGCCATACCTCCAACATGGCGGCGCGTCCCGTATCCAATCACGTAATTGCAAACGCTCTATATGGGTAACTTTTTACGAGAAAGATAATGGTTCGGGTTATAATTATAAAGTGACGCCATTTTTGTCAGGGGTAGAAAGGGGGATGGGTAGAATTATTTGTTTTCGCCGATTGCCACGAAACTTACATATAATCATCCCCATGATATGAAGAATCTAATGGTGTGGTTTAAATATGTCAAAACTGGCGTCGTTTGAGTCAGGGATGCACGGAAGGAGAGAGGGGCACCAAAATTGATAAAACTCATTTTAGCGCCGATTTCCACCAACTTGATATATATTATTCTTCATGATACAAGGAATCTAATTGTGCTATTAAAAGGTGCCAAATTGGTGTCATTTGGATGAGAGATTGGGGGGGGGGGCGCACTAAATTTGATAAGAATGGGTTTAGTCGCCGATTGCCACACACTTATACAAAATCATCCCCATGGCGTGAGGAGTCTAATAGTGTGGCTTAAATCTAGTAAAAGTGGCTTCATTCAAGTCAGGGGTGCACTGAAGGGGAGAGGGGCGCTAAAATTGATACACAATATTTTTAGCGCCAATTTCCACCAAATTGATACACGTTCTTACTCATGATACGAGGAAGCGAATCATATGATTTAAAGACGCCATATTGGTGCTGTCTGTGCGACAGATGGGGAGGGGAAGGGTGGGCACCAAATTCGATACAAAATTGTTTAGTCGCCAATTAGCACCAAACTTATAAATAATCACCTCCATGATATCAGGAGTGTAATTGTGTGGTCTAAGGATGTCACAAGTGGAGCCATTCGAGTCAGTGGTGCAAAAAGGTGAGAGGGACACGAGAAATTATAACAATATGTGTAGCGCCGATTTCCACCAGACTGATACAATGTCATATTCTTCTCCGTTATACGAGGAATCTAATCGTGTGGTTTAGATACACCAAATTTGTGCCTTTTGGGTGAGAGATATGGGGACCTTAAATTTGATACGAATTTGTATACTCGCCAATTTTCACCAAATGTATAGATATGCATCTCCACAATGAGTCTAATGAGTTTAATGGTGACAAAAGTGCCGCCGCTTGAGTCCGAAATACAGATGGGAGGGTCACCATCAAATTCATACACGTTCTTCTCAAATGGTATGAGAATCAAATCGTACTGTCTGTCTTTCTGTCTGTCTGTATGTGTTCCATTTATAACTTCACGGGGTAAAATCGAGATGGCACCAAGGCAGTCTAAGAGGGGTAACTTTTTACGAGGAAGATCATGGTGTGGGTTAAATTTTTCAAAAGCTGTTGGTGGCAGGGGAAGAAAAGGGGGAAGGACGGAAAAATATGGTGAAATAGTTTGTCGCCTATCTCCACCAATCACATACATAATCACCTCCGCGATATGGCGCTGTTCGAGTCAGCGTTGCAGGGGGCATCAACAATTGATTTAATAAACTATTTGTATCGCAGATTTCGACCAAATTGATATATATTTCTTCTCCATGATACGAGGACTATAATCGTGTGATTTAAAGACACCAAATTGCTGCCGTTTGGGTGAGAGATGGGGTCATAACTATGATAAGCATGTGTTTGGTTGCTGATTACCACCAAACCTATAATCTCCAGTGTATCATGCATCCATGAGTCTAATGGGTGTGATATAAATATGTCAAAAGTGGCGCCGTTAATTTCATGTATGACGGCAGTTGCAACAAAGCTGATGCAAATATATTTAGCACTAATTTTCACCAAAATCATACACGTTCTTCTCTAATGATACGATGCATTAAATCACATTTGGTGTCGTTTGGGTCACGGATGGCGAGAGGATATGCACTATCATTGATAAGATTGATATTCGCCGATATCCACCTATACGTTATATATAGTCAGCCAGGCCATCTCCATATCGTTTTAAGGAGTTTTTGGCGTTCAAATTTCACCATCTAGATAAATGGTGACCCAATTAAGTCACTTGAACAATTATATCTTGTCAACTGTCATATTTATATGTGGTTGGGAATCAGGCATTCACATAATGAGCTAGCAAAACAGATACATAGAAGAAGCATTAAAAGTATATTTATCATTCTATTTAAGAGATACATATATTCTTGAGAGAGTCAGAGGAATGTATATAATATAGTTTCCACAAACAAGTTACAATTTGTCAAGACATATGGAAATGGATCGAAGGCCTGTTCCAAAATAGTGGTCACAGTGTGCAGTCAAATATATTTTCTTCTGATATAAAAAAACGCAGTCAGTAGCACATAACTTTTCAGGATCCTCCAATACTGACATATGAAAAGGGTATATCTGCCCGATACAGCAGAATATTTAGAACAAACTCATCGACTAACATTTCTTATAAACTGAGAATATTTAGCCAATATATAGCACCATGAACAGATGAGCACCTGGAAATTTCTTTAAAACATCTATCTTCATGGAGATATGATAGCCAGGTGTCATGAAGATCTTTGTCCAACCCACTAGATTGATTGATACATCTCTATATGTAAAACCCAATTGTCGTCTTTTATTTTTGCAAACTAATGTGTCGATGATGTTCATGTATCATTATAACGTCTAAAGTATACGCAGTTGTAAATAAATATTATAATGGCTCATGTATATCATATAACACAAATGAGTCTGTTCCATTCAATAAAGTTTCCACAAAAAAGATACAATTTTTCAAGAGATATGGAAATGTATCGAATGCCTGTCGAAGTCGCAGCATGGAACTTGACCGCTCGCTGAGGAGAACATTGTTCTTCGGCTGCTAATCCTCCAATGGAGAGACAAGTTAGCACTTTGGAGAGTTGTTAAAGAATGTACCTCAAGCGATGCAAATATTTTCTCTCCGGGGAGTAATATTGCACCCCGTCTTTTAAGAGTGATATAACACCATATTTATATGATGGCATTTTGTTCTAGGCCGTCGCCTCAACAATTTCACAATAGACATGAATGTCACGTATACAACTGGAGAGGGTTTATTCAATGAGCGGTGTTACCACTATCCAGGGATTGCTCCTGATGGAGCCACGCTAAATCTGACTTGCAGCGGAGACGTCATCGGCCGATATGTGAGAGTGCAAATTATTGGAACAGAATATCTCACATTGTGTGAAGTGGAAGTTTACGGCGAGCCATGTCCCGATTACATTCCAGGTGAGTTTATACATTCATTAATCACGATGTATCATACATGACGTGACGACTCGGGGTGTACCCCGATTATACGTCATATGAGTCTATATAGAGTCAGGTGGCATCATACATGACGTGGCGATAAGGAATGTATTACACAACCGGGTGAGTTTATGTACAGCCAGGAACACGTGTTATCACACAGGACGTGGCGACACGAGGTGTATTGCGCTCCGGGTAATTTATGCAGTCAATAGTTACCTGGTACCATACAGGGGCGTGGCTACATGTGGTGTTTCCGCATTTTGAAAACAATATTAGTTACATGAAATTAAATTCCGTATTTATGTGATACGTATATGACGTAAATCTAGACATTAAATAGACAATACATGGCGTTTACATGAAATAAATTCCGATTTTATGTGATCTGTATATGACGTAAATCTAGACATGAAATGGACAATACATGGCATTTACATAAAATTAAGTTCCAAATTTATGTTATCCGTATATGCTGTAAATCTAGACATTAAATGGACAATACATGGCGTTTGCATGAAAATAAATTCCGTATTTATGTGATACGTATATGACGTAAATCTAGACATTAAATGGACAATACATGGCGTTTACAGGAAATAAATTCCGTATTTATGTGATACGTATATGACGTAAATCTAGACATTAAATAGACAATACATGGCGTTTACATGAAATAAATTCCGTATTTATGTGATACGTATATGCCGTAAATCTAGACATTAAATAGACAATACATGGCGTTTACATGAAATAAATTCCGTATTTATGTGATACGTATATGACGTAAATCTAGACATTAAATAGACAATACATGGCGTTTACATGAAAGAAATTCCGATTTTATGTGATCTGTATATGACGTAAATCTAGACATGAATGGACAATACATGGCGTTTACATAAAATTAAGTTCCAAATTTATGTTATCCGTATATGCTGTAAATCTAGACATTAAATGGACAATACATGGCGTTTGCATGAAATTAAATTCCGTATTTATGTGATACGTATATGACGTAAATCTAGACATTAAATGGACAATACATGGCGTTTACATGAAATTAAATTCCGAATTTATGTGATCCGTATATGACGTAAATCTAGACATTAATAGACAATACATGGCGTTTACATGAAATTAAATTCCAAATTTATGTGATACGTATATGACGTATATACATCTGGACATTAAATGGACAATACATGGCGTTTACATGAAATTAAATTCCAGATTTATATGATCCATATATGACGTAAATCTAGACATTAAAGGGGTACTGTACGCCATTTTCAACAAATTCCCAATGATACCAACGATCTAATATCGATAATACATAGAAAAATTAAGAAATTTCAGTAAGCGTTCAGGTTAATAGGTTATCTTAAAATCAAAGTTAATAATTTGATATAAATTTCATTTATGGCTTGAGCCATAAATTAAATTACGAATGTCCTTGTACAAGACGTAATCAAAATAATTCACGGATAGTGGATTTCGAAATGCGTGGGCACACATGATCGTGTAAAAAAATATGTTGATACGGCCGTAAGCTCAAGCCACTCACTGACTAGTGACTATACAATGACTTAAATGAGTATATGGAACCAGTGTGTATATAGTATAACATTTATTTGATACATTTGCTTGAAAACTGTCAAACAATTACTCGATAACGACAATTGGTAATTTCACATTCCAGCTAATCTGCCATCCATAACATTACTTCGTACTCAATAGACTTTCAAATAATGGAAATTTGGTTACCTTATTCTACGACTCAGAGACTATAGAAATTTGGTGCAGTTTCAGCGAGATCTATGATTCCTCGACGTCCAAATCGGCCAAAATGTCCTCCCTGTTTGTCTATGAATCCAGAAGTTTTATGCACGTGGGGGGTGTTGTCAGAAAAATAAACGGACAACCTATGTCTTTTACAATGGTTGGAGCTTCCTGAAATTTTGCGAAAACCCTGTGCCAATACGTTCTCTTATATATGCGAGTCGACCATAGGTCGCCTCGCATATATAAGAGAATGCATTGGCCTATACATTTTTCATAATTTTTTATCAATTTTCTTATATTCTTCAACAAATTTATCATTTTTATCATTTTGTCTTACATTCTTTATCAAATTTTATCATTTTTTCTTACATTCTTTAACAATGTTTTATTAATTTTTTCATTATCAATTATAAAAAATAGTATAAATTTTTTTAGGCCAATGCATTCTCTTATATATGCGAGGCGACCTATGGTCGAATCGCATATCTAAGAGAATACATTGGCATAGGGGTTTCGTGAACCAATTTACCCTTATTTTCGCAATGTCTTCCGTGTTACTTCTTTCCATGAATATCTGGTGAAATACATGAACCTGTATTTTACAATCGGGGATCAATGGTCCTAATTTGACAAAAGTCTGCTAAAATAAGGTTGAAAACAAGTTTTGTTTTCTAAATCGCCGTCATGTGACATATTTTCTGGTTGCCACCTGTTGTTATTGCTGCAACAACACAAACCAATATTGATTGTTATGGAATAAAACGATCACAAATAAATGTGAAATAGGCATAATGTTCACAATGTAGACCTGATGTTTTACTA